>JAIPRK010000009.1:691668-722176 GCA_025469195.1 Chaitophorus viminalis
TTAACCATAGTTTTTTTATTCAACTCGTCGATTGTTAACGGATCATGATCACATTATTTTTTTTTTTTTTAACAAACTGTAGCTTTTATATATGCGTATATGAAAATTAAAAACACACATTTAAAGCAATTTTATGTATAATATATATATGAGGAGATTAATTTTTTTTTGTTGTTTTTTTGTATAAAATTAATCACACATTGCATTTATATTCCGAGAAGGGTTCGTATAATATATTAATATCAGTTTTATTTTTCAACTTTAAATCGAATATCCATTTTCGAAAGTTCTAACAGTATTTATTGTATACTATTCTTCTCCATCATAGTTAAAAGCGTTAAAAAAATATTATGGAATTTCGATTTAAAAATACTGATTAATGTGTGTGTTCAAATTTTAACATCAGATTATTTTTCTCAAAATCCAGAGTAGTGGATGTAACTAGAATGTAAAGCAGTACTTTTATCACGGTCAGATCGTAGGTAAAATATCACCAAACCTACTCCGGTCAATGAATAAATCATCAAATAAAGTTCGATCAAACGGAACAGATGAGACTGGTACCAGCTATTTACAATTAATTTGTTTCTGATTCGTATTCAAATTAACGCGCTTTGTAACATAATAAATATCAATATCATCAAAGTTTTAACTAATTATAATTTATAATCTGAAGGTATTATTTAGGCCGTAGATACCGGAAAAAGCCACTATATACTTATATATATACCAACATTTTCGGGAAAATGCTTAAAGTTGAAATGATTGATGTAATGATGTCCATTATATCATTTATACAAACCGAAAACAAGTACCTATAATAACACACTATTTTAACAGGGACAAAGTGGATATAATTAATAACACCAATATTTAAATAATTATAAAAAAGATGCTGTTAAAAGTTTCAATAGAAATAAAAATAAAAATACTTTCTAGAAACAAAAAAATTGAAAATGCTTCAAAAACATAGGTATAGATAAGCAGATTTCAGATCAGTATTCATATTGATTAATATTTAATTAAATTCTAATAATGTATTTTATCATAATATTATACTATTATATTATGTATATTATATTATTTAGTAAATTATACTTGAATAGCATTAAGTTTTTAATGCCGTAATTATATATTCGATTAAACGTCGTTAAGTCAGTACTATCGTAATTCGGTATCTGTAATCGTTTTACTTTGTATTATTCAAAGCAATACTAATATAATACAATCATTAATTACCATCGTGCCATTTATAGAAAAATAGTAATTGCATAATATTGTTTATGGGTACATAATAAATAATTATAATCAAAAAGGATTAGAAAACAATGTTCAGAGAAAATACGACCAATAATACAAAAGACTATATTTATTTTTTTTTCGCAATCATCAGAAGAGTTAAAAAATGAATTATTTATTATTTGGTATTATAATAATTTGCGAGTAATATTGATCTATACGTATTTATATTGCTTTAGATTATTCTTTATGCTTAAATGAAAACCTTATATTATAGTTCTTTATTTTTTTTTTTTAATACCTTAGTTTTCTTACCCGCCGTTATTATTGTACTGTTGTTATTATTTTCAGATAATAATAATAAACTCCAAATAATAATAATATCGTATTATTATCGTTAGTTAAATTCTAATTGTTCGTTTTCATAATTAGGCCTATTATTATGATTTTTTTTTTTTCGTTGTTATTCGCTTCCACTATAATATTATGTATTATACTTTCGGAGATTTGACTTCCCCGCAGTTCATGCGCGGATTATCGATTACTATTGTATAAAGTGGGTAGTTATGGTGAATATTCAGCATACTCCGACATTTTTCGATCTGGTATTAATGCACACAATATAGTACTTTCTATATTATAATGAATTTTATAAATTTCAACATTTCATAATTAAACGTCCGTATTAATATAAAATATACCCGTAGAACAACGTGAACCGTTTGATAAAACCCTTTTACGCGTATGTACATTATTACTACAGTAGAAAATACAACACGGCATCGATTTAACAGATTTTTTCACATTTAGTGGTATAAAAATATAATAATAGCAATGGGATACTATATAAAATAATATAATAGCTTCCCATCCGATATACGGTATTTTGTTCTGGTTAAGCGCTGCATACGGATTCTGATATATTTTTTACTGTATTTATACATAACAGACATAATTATAATGACTCATTACGGATAAGAGACATTGTTGATAATGAACAGGTCACAAAAATGTATACGACTATAAAGAAATTTTTTTGAAAAGCATGTGCAATTGGCAAAGAATTATCACAATCACAGTTAAGATCAACCAAAAATAAATAGATGAAGACTATGACGAAATACGACGATCAGCTACACTATAAAATAATCGAATGATAGAGAACGTCCCCGAATAGTACTACATAAAAAATATGCAATATAACTAAACTGAAAAGCTGTAAATGGACCTAAAAAGACTGATCAATTTTCAACAAAGGAGATTAGAAAAAAATATGGAAAAGGCTTTCAATTTTGAAATCAACCTCAGTGTTGAATATACCTAAATATATTTAACGTTATACTCTATTGTTGTAAGACAGTAAAGTTAAACATACCTAATCAAAACTACAATTAAAAATAAACAACCGTTGGACTTTTCTTTTTCTTTTGGACCGGTAAAAGTTAAAAGTATACGATCGAATCTTCCATGTCTTCAATATCAGTTGTATTAAATATTATATATTATTATCATAGCTTACTCAATACCAATGATTATAATATATTGTTGTCGGTGAGACTCAGATCATTATATTTTTTTTTTAAACAAACATTAATGGAAAACTTCACGATGTAACATTTTACTATACCAGTAGAATACAAATAATATATGTCTCGTAAGGTAAGCTACCCCATACCTAAATTTAGTAGTTCCAGAAATGTAACCTATTTAGTATAACAGTCATACAGTTATAAAACTGTACGACCGTTTTGTGATTCTCGGTGTCGGTAAAAATGCATATCATCGGCAATGAACAAATATGGAATAAAGAACTTTAATTTTGAGGGACGGTTGGATTTATTGGGTCACATTTTGTCAGCTTATCCCTTTTATTTGTGTTATAACTCAAATCCAACTACCTTACAAATGACCGGATATTGCGTCTACAAATGCCGTAGTTTGAATAAACTACCGAAATTCGATAAGAGGGTGGACCGGTAAGAATACGAATTCAAGCACCTACAAATAGCGGAATCATACGTTATACGTAGTATTATAATACAATATAGTGTATGATTTTTCTGGTGCACTGATCCGCGAGTACTGCGCGCTCACCTAGTCGCATACCCTAAAACGGAAATAAGCATCTAATCGACGACGACGTTCTATGTCATCAGTATAATACATATAAATTCCATGATATTATATACCCTTCAGCCTTCCGTAATCTCTGCTACGGTATGAAGTATATATATATATATCTAATTAATAATTATATAAACATATACACAATACACTAGACGAGAATAAATGTACCGAAAAATGAAATATCGCAGACACGGAGATGTCAAAGATGAAAACCCATAAAATCTGAATCATATTATTGGTCCCAGCGTACGCGCACGGTCTAATGTAAGCTCTCTTTCTCTTTGAAGACATTTAACTACCGTTTGTTTCGTATTTAACCACTGTACGCAATTCGTCCTGGCCAGCGCTGTGCAGGTTTTTTCGATGAACCGTCACCAACGTAGGTTCTATACGTCATGCTCTTATTATTGTTAATAAATCGGAGACCAAGAGCAACGATACCTAATATAGATAGTGCATACGAATTGGATAGCGGGATAGGTTTAAACTTCAATTGTTGTCACCGGTAACATATAATTTTATTAACACTGTCGTATACCATGACGTATTGACCTGGGTTTCGATTTGCGTGGGTATTTTACCCGACGAGCCGCGGGTGGATGACAAAGGAACCATGAGAATTAATCGCACTGGAATGAATACATTAAAACAATTTGAGGTTACAAAGGGTGTACTGTTGCAATTGACCTTATAATATTGATTTCAAGTCCCCATCTCAGAGTGAGAACGGTAAATGGAATAAAACGAAATGGAACAAATCCTAATGTCTTGCCGGACATCAAAATAAATCACTATAATTATTAATAATATTATAATAATATTGTTTTAGGCGTTTTTCATAACAGTTGTTGCAGTGCACGTCATACATCCAACGCGCGGTGCCGTACGAAGAGAAATCATTAACAGCATAACATATTTGTCTGATGTCAATTCAAACCTATATCGGTTGGAAGATTTGTACGGTCGTCACAACAATATAACGGCATCAATGTGTTAATCGACTTGGCGTGATGAACGCATTTGACAAATCTATATTTATGTGATACGTAACGATGTATTTACGGATTCGAATACATTTATGTATACTCGACTGTAAATTCAGCAATCTATTGAAGTTCTGTGGAGTTATAAATGAACATACGCGTATAGTGATTATAACGTAAAACATGTTTGTATACAATTATACGCATAATAATATACGCATGTTGCCGAATTAGTCGTGGTGCGTCGCATGGTTGATCTGCTTAAAACGCTGCGCGACTATTAGAGTTACATTCGCTCGTCCAAGAATATAATATAATGTTCATAATACTATAATAATCGTAATATATGTATATATAAATTAATATAGACGCGTAATGAGCAATCACCGACGACTCTCCTCCGTCCAATTATTTCATATCCCCCGTCGACACGCAATTAGCGTCAGTACATAGCGATACGAGTAGAACATTGAAACACGTACCATCGTCATCTGCAACTGTATAATATTGTTATAATATGTCTTCAGTTAGCGTGAACAGACCCGAAATTCAACCGGGCCCTCGAAACCGTGATTTTCCGAAATCAGTCAGCAACATGAATGCTCTATACATACGTCACATTTATTACACAATATCCACGTGTTTAACCCCTTAAAGTTCTATATCATCTAAAAACCTATACACCAAAAATTTACTAACTAAAAAACCCACATGGAGGATTAATGGTCATTGTTTTCAGGCACTCCCAAAAGGAATAACATTATGTTATTTATTGTATTATTATATTAATTTTTTTTTTAATATAAAAATTAATAACAACAGTTGCGTCGAAGGACCAAAAACCCAATAACAACCATATGAAAATAGCTAAGTACAAAAAAGGCGCATGCCCAATATTGTTTTTATAAAAGTTATCTGTGGTTGATAAATATATGCTTTTGTGCAGACAGGGAACACGTCTTGTTATATCCGTAAAATATTTTTTAAAATTTCATTTATTACAGAAATGGCACTTTTTTATCCAAATACATAATGTTTTATGTTTTTCCTTTCAATTGCATTAAAACCAGGACATGTGCTTTTTTTTGTATTTAGCGATTCAAGCGCATTCGAAATTTTAATTTTTAAAAGCTTTATATAATTTAAACACATCAGTGTTTATCCGGTTGAATATAACAGCTTTTTGTTGTACGCGTGTAAAAATTGCAGCTGTACATGATTTCCGGGAGTTCTTATATCGATTACATCATTCAAGCGACCAGTGAATTGAAAATAAAAAAATCTACTACCGGTCCTGACGGTTTCAACCGTTACACACATATACGCACACGTAACGCGTAGTAACACTAATGCGCGTCAATTATTCAAGTGTTCGGCACACATCATTCCAGTTCACTCCACAAGAGTGCTATGTATCAGTGGTTCTCAAACTTTTTTGTTCATAGAGCCCTTATAATATAACATGCTAAGAAAAAAAATCCACAGAGCCCCAATAAGCAGGAATGGAAATTTCAATGATAGAAATCACCAATAGATTTTCTATCACCTATGATAGAAAATTATTTATAAATGTTTTTTTCTTAATTAGTTTATTTTTTATAAGTAAGTCCTTAAAATGCATATACTAGTTCATATAATTTAAAAAAGGTCGAATCTCCTTGGTCGGGGAAGATACTGGGATGTATCAACGATATTATTGTATTAGTATTTTAAACTTAAAACCAACGTACCATTGCTCTCAAAAAAATGAGTGAAATACGTCAGGTGAATTAATTTATATTTATAAATATGAATGATTCAGATGTCAGAACCAATAATATCTGAGCAAGGTATAAGCTTAATTTTTTATCAAAAATCTCAATAGTATATATAAACTACAATCATTTCATTAATCTATATTGAAAATTATGAATAATATCAATGATTATAAATACATATAATAATGAAAACTAATAATAATACTAATTATAGTAAATACTAATAAGTATTTATAATCAATGATAATATCTACTGAGTGCTAATATAATTAGTATGAGTACTCAGTGAATGTTTCGAATCACAGCCAAATAAATAACCAAATTTCGTTAAAAATTAAAATTATCAGGCGGTATATCCAAGCTGAAGTTTTTTGCAATTTTTGTATTTCTCAATGAATCAATTACTAAATTATAAATATATTGCGTCTTATTTTTACGTTCCAGAATTATACTATTTAGATTTTTACTAGGGCCCACTCGAAAAACTGTTGAGAAATTCAAAATATTACCTCCTGAAACTACCAACTAGATAAAATTTCCTATCACAAAAGTACTTGGTTCGTATAAATCAGATAAATCTTTCTGATCAATATTCTGAACACAGACACGACTATGTCATTTAATTAAAAATCTAAAAATATATATATATATATATATAATAAAAATACTATTTAATACCTATTAGACTTCAAGTAAATATAATGATATTGTAATTTTTTTTCATTTATCCCTACTTAAATTATTGTTTCGACCTAAGAAAATGAATTCGCGTGTCTGCTGGTATATAATATTTATTTATACAATCCATACAAATGTAACTGATAATAATGTTTGGATTTTATTTAATCCACGAAGTCCTGGCAGATTACAGTATTTGAGAATCACTGCCATTATTACTGCATCGGTTTGCTACGAGAAAAACCATAGCGGATAAGTGTTACTGCGTTATGGCGTTTTTATTTTCTTCTCATAAAGTCACGTGACCTGTCTCCGGAGTACGAAAATGTTGAATCGATGACGCGCCGTCCAGCAGCAAGCTGTAATGCACACGGTGCGCGTAACGCTCGGTCATGTTTTGATGCGTATATATTATTATATAATACATTTATTTATATTTTTTATGGTTTGTTATTTATTTTTAGTTTTACCCCGGTCGTACGTAAACGCATTATTTTTCCGTTTAATGCTCGGCCATATCCAAACGATATATAATTCATATATAAATTGGCCCAAATTACATGTGGCCATTTTTTCCCCTGTTTTTATTCTTTTATTTTTCATTTCTGTTCACCGCGATATGCGCGCATTATATTACATTTAAATCGATACACATTATATATATATAGTATGTCTATCCACATGTTGCATGCGCCTTTTTTAAAAAACAAAAAATAAATAAAAAACCCATAGTTTCTACGTACATTTTAAACGAGATATTTTTTCACGATTTCCATTTGATAACGAGTAGTTTAGCATTGGAGTTGTATATACAATTTTTCTTATATTTTTTTTATTTTTTTTTTAACTAATACAAAAGAACCATTAGTCTTATGTGTGTGCGTGTGTGTGCGCGCGCGTGCGTTGCGGGGACAAAAGCTTTAGGATCTCGTTGTTTACCGTTCACGCTAAAACAATACACGCTCACCGCATCCCAGGCGTGTATAATATTAAACGAAACGGTGCGTTGCAGACCAAACACTAGCGTGGTTACGGGAGTTAATGGTTAAACGGCGTGGAAAGAGTTTCGGCGGCATAAAAATAGTGATGGGAATAGAAAGAAAAATCTTTTCCATGGGTTCAGCCGCGATTCATCGACACCGACACGTAAGAGGAACTGCAGAGTAGATTCTTCTTCTAATACAATTTCTACTCTCTAAGAGTTTTTGCCGCCATTACTACACTTCACCACCTGTCTCTATCTTGTGCTGTCTCCCTCCAATTCTCAACTCCAAGGATTTTTAAATCTTCTTCTACCACGTCTATCCATCTTTTTCTCGGTCTATCTCTAGATCTTTTACCTATTGGCTTCCATTCCAATATCACTCTAACTACTTCGATCTCTCGTCTTCTTATTATGTGTCCTAACCATAAAATGCAATAATTCGAAATGCCAACTTACGACAATGAACGCCGCGGTAAGAGAGAGAGAGAGAAAAAAACCGTTTC
This sequence comes from Chaitophorus viminalis, assembly GCA_025469195.1. Lineage (NCBI taxonomy): Eukaryota > Metazoa > Arthropoda > Insecta > Hemiptera > Aphididae > Chaitophorus > Chaitophorus viminalis. The sequence goes on from JAIPRK010000009.1 coordinate 699,941, forward strand.
ACTATGCGTTTGTAGGGCATACTGTATAATATTGGACGTCATGTATGTATATATGTGCAGTACGATATAATAATATGAACGTGTTTGCAATAATATGTTGCTACCCTGAATGCGCGCATGCACAAGTGATACATACCTACACGAAACAACACGTACAGGTACATAATGTATTCCACGGAGTAATACCACTTAAACGGTTAGGCATGGTTAGGCAAAGGTTAAACATGGTAGGCTGTATATAATACAGATGGTTATAACTTATAATTGATATTGTCGGGTGTAGGTCATCCGGGGTGAGGTTGAATTGCACTTTATAAGTCGAGCTATATTTTAGATTAGAAAAAAAAGAAAAAAACAATGATCGATGTGCACTGAAAACGTTTTCAATAAAAATAACTAATTTCAAAGTATAATAATATAATATCGTAATATGATTTTTGAAGAAGAAAAATCTAATCGTAACGTATGGTTAACCACAAATCGTTTGGATCGGGATACAAAATATTATAATACATGTAGGAAAATCGTTCGATCATTTTAATGGAATTGGACGTAGGGGACCGCTTTCATCGTCTATCGCGCTCCCCGGTGCGTTCATCGACTCACCGTTAATGCTCTGCTGCCCGGAAATTTTACCGAAAGAATGTTTTTTTCTTCACTTCGGATTTGACTTGGGGTTGAACAAGGGTTAAGGGATTTCGTTGAAAATGTGACGGGCCCGTTTGCCCTCGTCTCCTGCACAAGGTTGCCACATGTATAATTTCTGCGTACACGATATTTATATTTTAATGAAATATTATACGGTTTTTCTGGCACGTCGACGATGGTGTATTTATTTCCTGTACTGATATGCGCATGCATATATAGGTATTATAATATTACAGATATTTTGTCCGTCGGCTGAATTGTAATATACCGTTAATAGTATCTATACGTACCTATGCATAATATGTATGATATTCGTGCGTGTGTTTAAAACGGTATTATTATACACCCTTGTTCCTATGTTCCATAAGTATATTGTATACGGAATAACTAATGCATTCCATTTCAAGTGTGCGATAAAGCCAGACAACGTCCATTATGATTTTAACATATTAGCGGGTATAGATTATAATATAATAATAATAATAACATGTTTATTGATCTAATATAAATGTTATATGTTTGGGCGTGGATTTCTGTAATTAATCACAACATGCGTACATTATTATTATTATTATTTCACTATAATATTTCATCGACGTAACAATATGACATCAATTTCCGCACAAAATTCAGTCTGAACCCATCAGAACCTATACTTACCGGAATACGGTTAGAATATATTTAGACATAAATCAATCGCTCGAATCGTTGTGTTTAGGTTTAATAGGGTCGGGGTGATGAGGGAAGTGAGAACAGAATAGCTCTTAGGTTTCAGATATATTTCACTGTACGTATACTATAACCGCTGGAAACAAAACTGAATTTCGTTAAATATGGTCTTAAGTTTTAAAATCGTTTAGTATACAAAGCACTGTGATAGTCAACAACCAATCAGACGTATGATGACCGGATTTCAGATGAATATTTCCTCAGCAGAGTGTCACCTATCGATTAATGTTACTCACGCATATGTTATACAAAAAAATAATAACCGTTCTGTTCTTTTGTCGAAACTTGGTTGACTGTAATATTATAACTAGGTGTTTATCAATGGGAATTCAATCCACGAACTAATACTTATTATACCGTGCGCTGCATATTGTTAAATTTTCCCGATTTTTATTTCGTATACGGTGCACTATTATAATATAATATTAATTATAATAATAATAAAATAGATGCATAATGATACAATCCTGGTGGTTTACATCGTGGTTTAATTTCGAATGTATCACGTCCGCGGCGGTTACGGCGGCTAGATACCGTTCAAATAGCGACGACTTTGACGTGCAGTGACGGGGAAAATAGACCATTTCTTTGAGACATGAACGGTTTGAGATATATATCTGACGTATATTAATAAATTCTGTGTCCTCACATAAAGTTGAGATACCACGAATCATTATATACACAAGCAAACACATGAACACACGTCATGAATACGCATGCGTATATAAATTTATATTTTGTTGAACTTCAAACATCGGGCCATCAGTGTTTAATGAATTCATTGTGTTAAGACTAGAAAATCGAATGCGAAATTCTCTCGGACGGGCTTTTTGGGCTCATGTTACATGAAGTAACTAATCGTGAAAAAAAATTATACAAATATTTGACAAATGTATAATTTTTACTATTACTATTACAGTATTACACATAATATATAATGTATATACTACATTAGACTCATTTCACTCGTATAAATAAATAGAAATCAAAAAAGGAACTGCAGCACTTGTTTGATTTGCATTGAATGCTCTCTCATTCGTATTAAAATAAATCGAAAAGCAATTAGGAAACGGCGGGTCTGGTATGGAATCAGACGTTTCCCCCTCCTTCCTGTTTTAATAAATATAAAATCGATATGGCAGTTAAATATTTAAATAAAAGTGAACGCGATAGCCATATATTATGTGATTGCAGAGTAGAAAATGATAAAAAACGAAATTATCATTGATGCAGAAAAAAATCCTATGTGTACACAGTACTGCTGCAGCAGCGCAATAAATAACTGGTCGTTTAATCTATAATATAAAATATAATTTATAACCGTTTAAATTGAAATCGAAATAGAAAAAAAAAATTAGTTGATTAAATTTAAATTGTCCATATATATATATATATATATATATATATATATAAATAAATTTGTGTGTGTATAAAACTATAAAAGGTTTTAGGTTTTTATGTATGTATACATTGTAAAAGTTAATAACAACTCTGGGGCTCGATAGTTTAATGAATTTACAATACTATAATAATGTTTTCGTTTTAGTTATTTTTTGTGAGTTTAATATTTTTTTATTTTTTTGCCCATATAGAAATAAACCAACACTTGAATTACTATATATATATTATATTTATGTATAGATAACGTTAATTTTACTCAACGAAATTCGACTAGACCTGAGAGTTTTAGCGTACAATATGGAAACTTCATTTTCGAAGAAAATTCGATTTGTTCCCACTATAAACAATTCTATTACGCAATGCTGCGGTTATTGAATACGCGTCGGAAATCGATCTGAAACAATTTGGTCTCTTGTGATTCGATATCGAATGATATTTTTCACTGATATTATTATATGCCTGTTGCATTCGTCACAACCGAGAAGTTGCTCGCAGTATCGAGATAATCGACTTTTGGAACAATACAATTTACAAAAATAAAATATCCACTCAACCTTTTGTCGTATCGCATTATGGTAGATATCCACGTAACACGTATTTAACATAAGCTGTATACGCTCAGTAATGTTGATCTATCCAAAAATCTCACCTCGTTTAACTTTATAATGTTGTATTTTTTAAATTTTTTTGTTTTTATTCTATTTTTTAGGGAGGGTTTTGGTAACTGTGGCTATTTGTCCTCCATGTGGGTTTTATGATATGCATTGAGAGTGACTATGGCAGACCGTTCCGCCACACCATGTCACATAATTCGTTATTAAACGAACATGTCTGCCCTAACTGCATATTTTCCTTTGGTTTTCATAACAATCGTATTTTCTTAAGTTATACCCATACCTTGTTTTTAATTACAGAAACGAAATAATAGTGGATATAATATTTAAAAAAATTTTAAATGTATATACACATTTATTTCAGTCGAATATCTATTTAATAAAACCGTAAAATTTACATAATACACTATTTTGTGAATGGTAACATAAAGACATATTCATTAAGTTATTGTTTAATAAATGAATTATATGTTTTATTTTGTAATTATATTATAATAATTTTATTTCAGAGCTCTTCACAATAAAATAATCAAATAAAGTTTCGACTACAAAAATCTGCTTTCGAAACTATTTGTCGTAAAGGTACTCGTAGGGCGGTACCGGGGAGGGACATGCCACTCTATTTTACTATTTAATAATTTATAAATTAATTTAATAATTTAATAATTTATTTAGCTATATTATTAACAGTATTTATTTTTTTTTTTAGACATTACCCCCCTAGGTTTTAATTTCTGGGGGTGTCCTTGAATCGTTATAGATTTCAACATACCGAAAATGTATACCAAACAGAAATTTTCATTTTTAAATAACTGTGAACATTTCTTGGATAAAAATAATAAAACAAAATGTATGAGAGATTTATAAGTACTGTATTATACATCACACATACTAACATACTATTATTTATGTTGTTTATTATTATTATTATTATTATTATTAAAAAAGCTAAATATCGTCAAAAAGAACATTATCTTATATTTAAACTGTAATTATTTTTATTTGTTTGAACGTTATAATAATTAAACATCTCAATCAAAAGTTATTAAAATGACATTTTAAACAATAAATATTTCCTTGGTAACTAAATATAGTGAAAAATTGTATATGACCAAATTCCAATACTGTTTCGATCTTTATAAATTCGATTTTTGAAAAGATTTTCTTACTGCACGTGTACATACGTGTAATAATTAGTATACTTAAAACATTGTCTCGAAGTTATAAGTAAATCGATATATGGTAGTGTTTGGCTGTACGCTGTAAAACCAGTAATTGAATGTGTAGCACCTATATATTTTCGCATACATACAATTGATTATTGTTACATATTATTATTATTTGCATACATTTCGATCATTAAAAATTAAATGTGTTTCTATTAAACGAATTTGTTTTAAAAGAACCGTTAGGTTTTTAAACAACGAGGTTTGACTGCATTTCATTCCACATACTTATATGTGTTATATACATACGTATGTATAAGTCATTGCGCGTACGTTATAGACGTCACAAAAAGTTTCAGTGCGCTCGTATATAATATATTATTGTTCGATACGATAAAATATAATACGAGTTTGTGGGCAGCATCTCTCGCTTATCGTATAGACGATTATGTATGGGTACGGTTGTGATTTTTTAATATCGGACCACGATACTATATAATAAAATGTACTGCGCGTTTACCCAAGTAACGTCGTATATACGATGACTCCTGCAAGCTTACAAGCGTCGCCGCTCCAGCTACTGCGCGTATACATAATATTTTACGACATAGCACACACACACACACACACCTACCGTGTTCCACGTACACATCCTATAGACTACGAAGCAACTATGTATATTATTTTTATTATAAGAGTTTTTTTTTTTTTTTTATTAAATTTATTTGGCGGCTGTAGCCATTGGAGAAACATTATGTGTACAAACATTTGGGTAAAATATGTTATGTACACATTATTGATTTCTCGAAAGACATATTGAAATTATTGTATTATATAAATTAGTTAACTTTAGATTTAGTTTGATTAAGTTAATGGTATAGGTTGGATCCGCGTTGAAAAATTCGTGCAGGTGTGTTGAGGAGAGGATTTCTTCGCAGTTCAGTTTGGTATTTGCAGCACTCGGCTAATAGAATGTTTATAATACATACGGGTTCGCCACAGGTATTATGTTTTTATAATGTAAAATATTACAATAAATACTTTTAGATATATCTTGTACGACGGCGTGACGTATGTGTTAAAGACGCGCGTGCATATAGGTATTCCAACGGTTTAACGTACACACGTTGTACGCGTATTTATTTATCCGTGCACACGCGGTGTGTTCTTTTAAACGCGCATAATATAATACAACATGTATTTTACATATTTACCGAGCTGCAGGCACCGAGGTTTAATAACGTTTTAAGCCGAAACGCCGGGTTATGGCGTACAAAATATTCGCAGAAACGGTTCTCTCGTCGTCACCGTTCCGCGATATTGGTCCCGCACGCGCTCCTCTCGATATTGACAACACGCTCGTTCGCGCACACGCTTATTGTGTCAATTGTTTCAAAGGTATTCGCCAACGTGAACCGTAATACATAGTATACGCATATACACACACACACACACACACACACACACATAAATACGTAATAATATATGATATACAGAATGATTTTTTTAGGATGCTCATCCCTTTTTTTTTATCGTAAAAATGCTAAAATTTGGATTTTTCTTTTTAAAAATCTTTGAGGTAACATAAAAACTGTTTTCAATTTTATATTTTTTATAGAATCTCTGGTATTTCTTCTTGTTTTTTTTTCAAATGGGAATCCCATATTTTCCACTTGAAATAATATTCAGTTAATTTTTCAAGAATTTTTGATGTAACGTAGTCAAATTTGGGACCCGTATTTTCGGGATTATTCAAATTTTAAATAGTGTGTGAAGATGTTAAAACAATTAGATACCCGATAAATAGCTTTACTTATGCAGCTTCAACATTACGCAGATATAAAATAATTTGAAACTTACAAAGTATACCTGTACATAAGTCACTAACACAATACACTATGACGGTATATGTGTGTAGATAAAAGTAATATCGATAAACACCGCTCAAAGTTCGGTTTTTGGGTAACATTGATAAGAAAATATTTATTATGATTACAACATCATAACCAAAGCCCAATTGTAATTAATTATTAGTAATACTTATACGGCTGCCAATAGTAGATATCTGTTGCATTATAAAATTCAATGTATACGTATAGGTATGGCATTATAGCATATTACCCAATAGTTAATAATATACGTATATACGTTGATTCTTATCATCACACAATTACTAATTACTGCTTGTATTCGATTTGCAATCTCAAATCAGTAGCAAATAGCGCTGAAAAATTACATTACAATATCATGTACCATAGAAATATTTCTATAATAACCGAATCCGTCTCCACGTGATAACAATAATAATAATTAACAGCGACGTACGGACGAACGAACGGTTCGCGGGATTGATGGAAATGACGAACCGAAAGTGCGAGGCGAAACGTTGATGACGACGAGATAGCGGCAAGAATCGAAATCCTGTAATCGGTGTAACAAATCGATCGAGCCTCCCGCCGGCTGAAGCCACAGCAATCGACAAACGTTGATTTATTACGCGACGCATATTACGGGGATGATCCGGCAAATCCGCGTGTAATCTATACGGCGCGGTGTTGGCATAGAACAGCGGTTTTTATTTTTTCACAAGTTTTTACGCGTGGTTTTCCACGGCACACCTATCTTTCGTCAATGTCTACGACAACGGCCAGGTCATTATTATATCGTTACGTGTCGATCGTTGCTTTGCGCAGTATATTACAGTCTCGACGTGTGTACGCTCTATAATACCTACGTAAAGAAAAACCGTTGTCGATCTTTTCTTAGTAATTTTCGACGCATCCGACTGCGGTGCATGTTCGAACGGTAAATAATGATGCCAGTGCCATTAATCGGTTGATGATTTTATCGGCGTATTATGTTAAGCGCTCCAAGACTCAATATTGCCGACTGAAGGTCCAACTCAGACTGTACTCAACACAACGTATATGTATTACAGGTATACACTACATATTATGCCACTAAACTGACAATAAATCTCACGACCCCACCACGTGATAAGGCGACACTTAATAATGTAATAATATAGGGGCAGCACGGGCAACAGGTGTTTGCGTGCTTGCTGCAGAGTGAAAAGAGCATGAATAGCTCACGCGAGGAGGAGTGACGACGAGGTGACGATATATAATTATATATTCGTGATGGAAGTTTAGACGCCGCGAAAGGACTACTTTTTGTAATTAACAATATCCGTACATAGCTATTATAACACTTGCGGCTGAATTGTTATACTAAGTCTTAATCTAACATTAATTTTGTATCCGCCTAAATAGATCGATGTACACTTCAAATTAGCGGTAGTATAAGTATGTCATCATCGTAACTATGCGTTATTTCGACAAAGGCAGTCACGTTTGTCAACACTGATGTTATTTACATAAAGGGACGAAAACGACTACCCCGCAGTATCGGACCCGAGACGACAAAGGCATGTTGTCTGCAAATGTTTCACAGCAGACAGTATCTTTATAGCACAGTTGATGTCGAAAACGATTGTTTAGTTTTAGTATATTTTTAAAGATCATGGATGAATTGTATACATTTCAAACAAGATACAAAACGCACGTAAGTAAACATGAATTTTGATACGACGTGTGATGGTGCAAGGTGTATGCAAGGTGCACGGCGTTTATTCCTTCCTTAATTATATTCAGGCCTATATATGTATATTACATATTTGATTATGCTAACCCGTATCAAAACCATCATCAATGACATTCCCGAGTTGGAGTTCTTCACGTCTACAACATAGTTCAGAGTAATTATTAATTACACAAAATAATGATATTGCTTGTCTTTCGGTGAATAATATTCTTGCAGCTCTTCGACAAAGCTTCGAAGATAAGTTCGATTTTACGAGTTACTGTCCAGTTGAACTAACACCGTTGACGAAACTATATAATTACTTCGGCGTTTTGAATCGTCTTTCATCTCCTTAAATACACGTCCCTATTTTATTGCTCGTATTTATTGCAATATTCTGTTGTAGATAAATTATGCATGTGGGTATATTATTCGGGTATATGTATACCCGAATAAGATTCGAATTTATTAATTGCAATGAAATAATGATTTCGACAAAAACACGTATATTGCTGACGTTATATTATATATTGTACAAGCAACGTCGAAATCACGCCATCCCTGAAAAGCCTGTCCCTTCGACCTCGACCTCCCACTATAGTCTATTATATTTTACCATTTAATTTAATACCACCTAACAACAGTGTTTCCCGTCGCACAGTGACTCGGCAAACTTTTAAAGTGTTCATAAATATTCATACACATAGGCGAAACTAGACATTTCAATTATTAGACCATGTCAAAAGTTATAAGCTCTCAAGAATATAAAATGTAATTTCAAGAATAATGCTGACTGCTTTGGTTAAATCGGAATAATTTGTATCACTTCGACATGTCTACTTATTATTATTATTCAAAAAAGGTATATTTCGATCGTGCAATAGATTGATTGAATTATATTCATAATAATCATTAAGTTTAATGTTGGTCAAAACGAAATATATAATAATAATAATAATAATAATATCAAATATTACGTCTTATTTGTTTAATTTTCAAGGTTTCCCAAGTGTTATGATCATATAGATATTTTTATTTTTTTCGGTCAAATTGTCGACATTTACCTTATTTTATGGTATATACTTAATCTAGAATGCGTGTATATGCAGCAAAATATATGCTTAAATACTTTAATCATTTTTATTAGTAGGTATTAAAGACATCTGAAGTACAATTGGGACGAAACTGAATGTTTAGTTTTTCGATTGCTCGCAGTATTATATATTAACATAATAGTTCCTTGCGATTTTACAAATAAACATATCCACACTCATTTTTCATAAATTTAGCATAAATTGCTAATTTAATTACAGGTTTATATTTTCCATCCATCATTGCATCTTTGGTATCATTTTTCTTCTGGTCCCGAAAAAAGCAGATTTTTCCCGATCGGTCACGTATGGTATATTAGATAAAATATGTTATCAATCATAGTATTATTATAATATAATATTCTGTTGGTAAATTCTGAACAGTGCTGCTTTGTGGGCTTGTACACTTCAGCATACGAGTACATATAATGTACAAGAGATGTTTCATATTATATTAATTTTAAACCGTATGTGAGGAATTATGGATTGATATGGTTTTTGTAATATATTTGCAAGTTGGGAACTTATAACACGATCGCACGACGGCCTAAGTCTCGCTGCACGTTATTTTCGCCTACGTTTCCGGGAATGTAAACGCAATGCGACCGTAGACATATATAATATAATATACGCACGTATTTTAAGGGTTGCTGTCCCAAGAGGCCGGGGGCTGTTTGGAACGCGTCTTTTCCATTCGAACGTTTTCGATTTGCCTCGTCTTTTACCATAGCAGATAATACCGTATAGTGCGTTCGTTTCCGTGTTGTCGGGGACGAGGAATGCGCGAGTGACGTGCCGTAAAGTGAAAGGGTGTGATAACTGTGCGGAAGATCGCACACGCACGACGTGTGTTATCGTCCGGACGCGTTCATTACGTATACTTTGTGATTCGCATGATGTATACGTCGTGCGCTCCTTCGCCGATCGTTTGTTTCCGTACGATATATCGAACAGTGCGCGAGATTAAAAAAAAAAAACTCCGTATCCGGTACGAATCGTTTTTCGCGATGTATTCGAGTCGTCGAGAACATATATATATATTATACACCGTATTGAAAAGTTTATCACCGAGAACTGCTGTAGGATCTTGAAATTATAGCCGATGAAACAGCTGAATACAACGTGGTTTTCGTGTTTTGTTATGGAATAAGTCTTAAGTCACCACACTGATTCCCCTTTTCCCTTTTTTTTTCTCAGTAGGAAAACAAATATTATAGGTAGGTAAACATATATAATATATGTTTAGTTTTAATCATTCATAATGTTTTCTTTCTTTAAGAATAGAAGCTTTCGAGATGTGGATGTGGCGTAAAACGATGAAGATAAGTTGGACGGAAATGAAATCAAACAATGAAGTTTTATATTTAGTACAGGAGCCAAGGCAAATTATCAAAAATATAGAAACAAGGAAAATTAAGTTTTTCGGACACATTATGCGTCATGACACATTCATTATTAATATTATGGAAGGAAAGATAAATGGAAAAAAAGGTAGAGAACGACCAAGAGACACAAACATAGGAAATATGAAGAAACTATTATTCATACCAAGTTATGGAAAATATTTTCTAACATATTACATAATCAGTGGTCATCGGATATAGGGTTTTCAAGATGTTTTATAATATATTTTCACTGCTTATACATATTATATAAACCTTAAGAAAATGTATGGTGAGTCAGATATAGATGTGGATTTCACTATTCATGTAGTTCACGGATTTCCGTTTAAGGATCGACGATTTTTCCACTTGTTTGCATCCAACAATAATGTGTTAAAAGTACACCGGAGCGACCGCGAACGTATATCGAGGGAAGAACGATGGCGCATTTTGTATATTATACACTTTTAACGGTCGAATTAGATAATTAATATGATAATTGAACAACTTAAATATAATATAATGTGTCCAATCGAATAATCGATTACGTTCGAGCTGATGCGCCTATATTATTATCGTTATTACAGTTACAACACGTCATCATATTATATACTCGTATATATATATACATGCCGATGAGAATATGTTATCTGGTCCCTAGGTCAATCCCTTTTGTGCCTCTGCATAGATATACATATATTATAAGTTCATGTACGTCCATATAATATATTGTGTATACGTACGCGTTTAATTGCGTTCAAAGCAATATATTACGTGAGAACGAAATCAAACGTGACAATGAGTGCACATTCCGAGTATATGAGCATATACGTCACGTCAGAGCGATGGGACAACGTCTACGTGGTACATTTCGAAGTTAAACGATCGCAACAATAAAATAATAATATATAATATTTTATCGTCGCGCTGCACCACCACGCGGTACCAATCGCGGTAAAAATATAGTAACGAGTTGTTAGTTGTTACTTTATCCAGAGCGCGAGCATATCCACGATGTAATATATTTACATACAATTCGTATTTAGCTTCTTGGTTATCTTAAACAAATTTATAGCTCACATAGATATCTCTAGGACCTCTCTCTCTCTCTCTCTCTCAAAAAAAAAAAAAAATGAAATGCAAATGCTAGAAGTTAGAAGCCCTGATTATCAGTTATATTATTACAAAACATCGTTCGATGTCAACCGTGTATCGTCCTGCACGCGTTTAATTTTACTCACGAAAATTCTGTATCTAGAGGAGAGGGAGGGGGGAATACACAGTAATTATAACTGCTGCACTTTACGATAAAACAACATATATTTACCCTCTGAGTGTTCCACTAGAAAATGGGTTCCGCTTCCCCTCCCCAAGTGAATCATTTTTCATTCTGTGAAACTTTTTTAAGATAGGATTTCTTTTAAACACCCACGTCCAGCCCGTATTAACTTACTTAGTATTAGTGTCCATAAAGAACCATATATTATAAGGTTTAATCTAGCTATAGCCACCGGTTGCAGCTAGACTTGTATGTTTCCGAGGCGAATCTCACAAGAAGCTAAATCACATAAAATATAATAATTCATCGTCGTCACTATGCATCTCTTTTTGCCGAGATTACGGGAATGATTTACATAATAAAATATTATTTATGATCACCGTTATTATTATACTTATTATAATTATAATTATTATTATTATACACTCTAGAAAACACTGTGAACGTTAATTTATTTTAAAAATAACAGCATTTCAAAGCGAAATCAATATCATATCATTTGTGTATTGAATTTATGAAGTTAACAAGGATGAAAACAAATATAAATTGATGGGTGCAAAGCAAACTAAATTAAAATGTCATTTATATGGTAACACGTCAATTAATTCATTTATTGTTCGCGGAAAATAATACGGGTGCTAATTTTTCGTGTACGAAAATATTGTTTGGACGCAAAATATTCATGTACCTACGACAGTAAATTGTTCACGTAAAAATTATTTATACATTTTTTTTTTTTTTTTTTTTTAATAAAGTTATAAAGTATAGACTATATAGGGATTTAAATAATCAGTTATAAATATAGTTAATATATAGTTAATCAATTATAAATAGTAATAATCATGAATGAATTATGAAGTATTATTCTTTATTTTTTGATCTCTGAATTATTTAGATTACACCCGAAAAGTCGTTTGAATAGTAATAATAATGAGTTATATAAATATATATATTTTTTTCTCGTCTGCTCACGTCAATGAATTATTAATCCATATAATACATTATATACTTATGACAACATTATCATTTTCCACATAGGCACGATCACTACAATTTTATTTTTTTTTATGTAATGCGTGTTTTCATATACGAACAATTTGCACGTGAATATAATATTATTATATGACATATTATGTCACGGAAAAATTTACGCGTTCATAAATACGTATACATAGTATGGAAATATAAGTAAGTATATGATATGTCAACTGTTAAGAATTGACAATTCCCGTCGGAATCAAACATTTACAACTGTTTTGCAAACAACGTAAAAAACAAAAACCACAAGTAAACGCATATCGTTTACAAGCTTGTGTTTGCGTGTACCCAAGTTCCAGATAATGTATAGCTTTTCGAGGTACAAAAAAGATCATCGAAACTCAACGATTGAACTGCTGTACATCGCTAACCCTCAACTCCGGAGGTATACCTATAAATAATGTTGTATTGATTAGATAATCGTTCATTTGACTACACCGCGGATAATCATTTAGATTTATGTTGAATATTTCATTTGAATTTAAAAACTCGAATCATTTCCCAATCGCCAATACCCGCGTATATACTAATGCAATTTATACGATGATTAATCCTTCGGCTTCGAATGGTATATTATTATTATATAATATACCGGAAGCGTGCGATTATGTACAGCGCCGTGTGTGTGTGTGTGTGTGTGTGTGTGTGTGCCTACATTATAGTATTTTAATTTATAGGTATGTAAGTAACAAATTTTCAAACATGGACATGCTTCGATAACTTATTAGTTTTTATATAATTCGTGAATTATGCCGAATCGACTAGATTTTAATTGAAGTCGTGAAAATGCAACATTTAATATATTGCCGACTGTATATACTTATGTGTGTGTACGTACACGTGTGTGTGTGTGTGCGTGTGCGTGTAATATAGGCGTACAAGAGGCGATGTATATGTATATGCGTAGGGCCATTTATTTGACAAACGGCGTATAAGATAAATTGTTTTATTTACAATAAAACTAAACGTTTAATACTGGCGCGCGTGTCGTTTGTACTACGTCGCGGTTTAAATACACAAACTTAATAATAACTCATTAATTCTTTGGTTGACGTTTTCTTCCCTCTCATCCAACTTCCCTTTTATATCCGTTAAGTATCTACATGCTGCTCCTCCATCGGTCATCCGAGTGCCGCATTATATAATGCGAACGCGAGTATATACAGCGGTAATCTTATGCGTACTTTGTATTATAATACAAAGGTAGTAAATTTGTTGTTGAAAATTATTGTCCTGAGTTATAGGTTCGAGAGGATGAAAGAAATATACCTATACTAATTTGTTTTAAATTTGCGAATGGGATAATATGTCGCGGTTTAAAAGTTCATATATTTCATACAAAATCATTAGTTACATATTATGTTCAGTTTAAAAGAGTGCCTATATAATGTTGCCTGCAGTCAATTCAAATGTAACCGTGTTGATGATGGCAGAAAAGGTCTTTGAACAAACATTCAATGTTAAGTTAATGTATAATTTATTATAAAATAACTACTCTAAGTATAAAACATTTAATTATGAGAATGACAGGTGTGAAGGTGCTTAAAGGAGAATGAACAATATACATCAGAATTTAGTATATTCGAGACACCCTTATATACCCCGTTATAGTGTAATATAATAGTCGTATCCCTTTCTTCGCTAATGCAACCCACTATTATTAGAACGTCGTTTTGGTTATTGCCGAATATGGTTTTTTTGTATAATTCCTTATCTTATAATTATGGACTGCGGCTGTTGACAGTTTGATTATTATTACGATTATTACGAGTGTTCAAGTATTCACTTAAAATAGCTATTTATATTAATTGTTCTTATTCAGTTTGTGTGAATTGAAATGGATGTCCATAGTACATTACCCACGGCCACTTCCCGATGACGTACATAATTATTATTAGTAGTACAAAAAAAAAGAGTAACACTCCTACTAAACCATAGTTTATTTTTAAGATTCTTAATTGTCAACTTATAGTATAATACATTATATCACGTTCTTTATATTATTATATCCTATTTATGCACTCCCCGTATTATTGTAAATTGTAATATATATGTACGTCCGTAACGATAAATTTCCAGTACATATAATAATATTACGTTGTGTTTTTCTAAAAGAATAAAAGTTTTAAAGGTTTCTAAAAATGCATATATTCTATCCTCATTGTGTCCATCCAACCGTTGGTTACTATAATAGTACGTAAGTATATTTAAAATTGTTGATTGTTGATATTAAGATATTAAATAATATTCATATTACCCAATGTTAATGAATATCAAAATATTAGTATATAATAATAATAATACGTTTAGAAACCAGGAGTTTGTCATGTGGCATACTCGTAGTGCCTATAACCGATTTTAATTTCTAAGATTTGTACTTTAACTTTGTTTTTTTTTTTCTTACAGTTATTAAAATGTCGTCACTATGAAACGTATGCCTACATTTTTTATATCACATAACTAATTGGAACAATGTATACGCGCGAAATCAAGTAGACCGGATTTTCCGAGTATAAAATATTGTACTATACACATTGATTAATCGCAGTCGTCGTGTGATGTGTGTACCTCTTAATATAACAATTAAAATCAGTGAGGTCGTCTGCTGCAGCTCTATATTTATCCACGGTTTTACAAGTATTATATCAGAGGGACGGGCGAGATTGAAAGTGAGAGATTACAAAATCAGTGGTTCTGGGCTGTATATCCAATAAATTGTATTTATATTATGATTTGCAATTTTAGAATAATTATAATCACGCCAGAGCTGCGTATGTGATATATAGTAGTATACACATGATATGTGCTCGGGTATCACCACATCACCACTAACAAGCCCATGAGCGAAATTTTTCGAAAACGTATATGAAAGATATTTACAAGCAAACATTAATCGAATTAGAGGAGAACCGCAAGGGTGCTATTTAAATGTTTTAATTGAAGTAACAAAATGTAAATAGGCTAATTATTTTTGTCAGGCAGTATTTTATTCGTCATATAGAAACTAATAGGTACATATTAAATTATTCATTCGGTGGCGCATATAGGGGTTGAAGTTATATATATATATATATTCAATTATTTAACGAACTCAAATTATTGTATAGTATAATGTAATTATACTATTATCTCACTGACGATGACGGTCTAAAAAAAAAAAAATGAAAATAATTTGAAAGCTGAACATTTACATAGGTATATAGGTCATTGGCCAATTATAAAACACAAAAGAAATTAGGGGTGCCAAGGAGACCGAACGTACTTCGAATATTTTTCAAAAATGATGACACACCCCTACTAATAATAGGGCATATTTCTTAAAGGCACAAGAAGCTGACACGCTCTCATTTTCCAGATATATAATAACGACAGCTACTACTTTAATTTTTCCAACTCAAGCACTAAAAAAAGTCACGCAATCGTTGCAGAAGTATTTTCGTTATATAATCGTATAGTTATATATATATATATGCGTACTGATTTGGTTGTTATTTCGCTGTTATTTTTCCATTAACACCCAGTCCCATGTCACTATACAAGCGCCGCAATTGTCGTACCCGTGATCATCATATCGTTATCGTTCTCCGCACGCAGTTTCATTCGCACATGTGGCATAGTACTAGCGGTGCCAAGTGGATAGAAAAAAAAAAAAACATTTTGTGCTTACATCGACGGTTTTCGAAAAACAACGATCTCGAAATAATATAATAATATTTCGTTTGGTACACATAATTTGTAACGCGTGTGTTACGTATTATATGCTGACTAGTGTGTTCGACTCGCTTCGGATCTGCATCAAACGCGGGTTTTCCGAAGCAGTGAAGGCAAAATGGTTTGTATTATATTCCCTTTTCTCAGTAAACCAATGTTCTTAGAAAAAAAAAAACAATAATAATAAACAATAATAATAATAATCAAACCCTAGTGCTACACATGCAAGTTTTTTAGAATCGGGTGAACACTGTTCGACATTAATATTTGGTAAAATTAAAAACGTACCTATTTCTTGATAGGGCAAATATAGGGAATAAATTCTCGAGCCTCTCGAGCTTAAACGTTATTTTAATCCTAACCGTAAATTATATTCAATTTTTCCTTTTCTTTTTGATTAAAAGTGTATCATTAATTCTATTA
The DNA here is from genome assembly GCA_025469195.1 of Chaitophorus viminalis. NCBI lineage: Eukaryota > Metazoa > Arthropoda > Insecta > Hemiptera > Aphididae > Chaitophorus > Chaitophorus viminalis. The sequence continues at coordinate 717,005 of JAIPRK010000009.1, forward strand.
AATCGTGATGAAGATTGGGAGTTGTAAGCTCGAAACAGGGCAGTGTAATAAAATTCGCACTGAACTGAAATATTATTGTGTTTTTCGTTGGAGTTATCAGTAAGGAAGACATATTAGCAAAAATCCGAGGCGTACCACTTCGCTAAATTCGGATTTATTCGGAACGCGACACGTTGATGACTCAAGTGTACATAGTATTATAATATAGTACAAGGACCGAAATAGAATGCAGTCCCGAGTCGTCGAACAAATCAATGAGCGTAGTTGGGTATATCGTACACACGTGGAAAAACGTCGTCCAGATGATTCTTTTTCTCCTCTCTCGGATTTCTTAAGAACCTATACGTATACTATGCCTCTACCAATAGCACGGGGGTATTGTGCATAATGTATTATAGTTATCGATATTTCGCCGATTGTTTAAAGAAATGTATTTATCCGTAAGATCGACAAAATTGATCGATGGTCGGACGTACACCGAATTCCGATTACCGAGAATCGAACAAGCACCGCACTATACAATACACTGTAACGATCTCTTTGGCATCGCATCGCCTCCTACTGCAGTCGTTTATCGCATAATATAATATCGCACACCGATCCCCCACGGTTGTTCATTAATCGTCGTTTACTTTTTTACTTAACCCCCTCCACACCACGTTCGTTGACAAAAGCATTTGTCACGTTATTAGTTTTTATCAGGCCCGCGCGGTTTTTATTTTATCTCATTCTTACGTTTTCCACCATTTTTACCCCAGGGAATATTATATATTATTCTTATTATTATTATTTCAAACAATAGTACCCTAATTCATCAACCCCCCTCCCCATCACTGCTCCATCCGGAAAGCTTTTCATTTGCAATCGTTTCATCGCACACCGTTCCCATGAATCATTTCATGACTCGTTCATATTATTATACATGATTTTCAAACTTTACACAAACGAGTACATTTAACAATTCTTGTATAGATCATTATATTTGAATAACAAGGAAACTTGTTCTCCTTCGTTTTGTTCATTTTTTTTTATTTTATTTATTTTTTTTTTTATCTAAATAACGAATTTGAAAAATGCAAACTTCTTTAATCCTTAGCTGGTGCACAATCACGACCATATACAGCGAGATTTTTCAAACAATAACCAATATACTACTGAAATCGAACCGTATTCAACGACGCTATTGATATGAAACTCGCATGAAGTACCTACTTCGGCGTGTCTATATAATACATTAACACTTAACAATAATATTATATCATTTTAAATATCATTCAAACCATGTTTTTCGTCTAACTGGCTTTTGTTTTCACGTTATAATAACACTCGATATGTAGAAAAAATGATTTCACATCAAAAATGTTTATAGTTTATTTTTTCATAACAATCGAAATAATCAATGTATTGTAATTTCACCGACACATAAGTAGTTTTTTTTTTTTTCATTGTTCTATAATCGCGGAATTATTATAAGTATATTGTTTATATTAATACGCGGCATCGAATGAAAAACAAAAAAAAAAAAAAAAAACAGTAAATGAGCATATAGTATGTTTAATTCTGTACACGTAGGAATACTGAAGTGTTGAACACCTGCAGGACTGCAAATGTTCCTGATCAGCTGAAAAACAAACATATAGTAAAACTATAGATAGGAGGTGGTATATTTTTCTAACTTAATACGTGCCAAAAATAATTTTATTTCATTCTCCGTGTACCGTTGTTATGAAAAATATATGGATTAAAATTTACTAATTTAATTGATCCAGTAAAAAAGTCTGAAATTCACCATCCCTAAATGTACGACTATGTACAAAACCAGTATGCTCGGTGTACGGGGATTTAAACTTTTCAACTTTAATCCGTGTTCGGTGATTCCGATTATCCAAGGCCACTTATAAGCATCAATGCGAGAAACGTATCTATGACTGGTCTCGTTTATCAAAAGTAACGGATATCAAATATTACTGAGTGCATACTATTCCTTTGAAGATTTATACCACATATACAATCAGCTTTGCACTGAAACGAAATTCAATGCCATGAATCTGACACAGCGAACCAAATATTAACCGTACAAATTCGATCCATGGTATAGCTTTGGATTTCGAAAACTGAAAGATTTGTATTATAACGCATAGGTAGCCTAAAAGCTCAAATATGATTCGGTTAGACAATATTATCCATACCCAGGACGGATACATTGCATTACATTGTGTTTTCCCGGAATGACTTTAAAGCACTGTACACAAAACGATAAATATATTTTGTTTAATGTCATATATTCCGAACGAGTTTGACTCCCATGCAATTATTAAAAGCAGTTTTTCAAAACATTCACTGTGTATTCAAATTTAAATACCAATTGTACTATGGACATCAATATTTTTCACTATATTCCGCACATAAAGTTTTAGTTTATAATTTATAATCTACCAACGACCGGGATATTGTATATTCAAGACGTGTGTCACGTATAGGTACATAATATATACCACGTGTTCATTATATTATGGAAACGCGTTTGTATTATAATCGTATTTTCATATTTCCTATATATCAATTATAATGTAATACCCTTATGTATAACCAGCATGCCTCATTAAATTTACGGATAAGATGCTTATCTGTTTCCATATTATAATGAACACACAGTATATAATATTATAACGCATGCAATAATGTATAATTACTATAAACCAAATTCAAAATATTCTTTTAAAGAAAACACTTAAATATATATACGATTGTAGAACACATAATATGTTATATTTTGGGATTTACACAAAAGTTACCATAGTCGTAGAATAAGTTACAGCGCAACCGTGACATACTTCCCAATCCATTTACTTTATACCTAGTAGTTATATTACTGAAAAATAGTAGACATTATTTATATCCGTGGGAGAATAATAATGGTCATGGTTAAGAAAAATAAAAATAAAATACTCCAAAAAATATTCAAACATTAATATAGTGTTCCGTGGTACTTGATCAAAAACATCAATGGTGGTTTTAATTGTTTTTTCCTCGAAATTCAATGGAAGTGAATAATATGCTGAAATAATATTATAATTGATAAATTAATATATGCGTTTTGAATCCCGCAGAATTAATAAGATACGTTCGATTTGAACAGAAATAGAAACCTATGAACGTGACTAGGCTGAAATAATTAAATTCATGATACCAACCAACAATCCGCTGCAGAATATTAATATTTAAGTAATTGGTATATACGTTTTCATCGGGTAGACATGCAAGTGATTGCAAATATGCAATAATTATTAATAAAACCAAAATCTTGCGTGTGCCTATATAGAATATATTATACATAATATACGTCATACGATATACCCACAATCGATGTTTTATACATACATACGTAATATAATCAAGTATACCAATAAGCATTTATATGAAAAAAAAATAAAAAATAATTTTATCAAGGGGTTTACTGTTAGCATAATACCTATAGGTACCATAATATACTAATAATTATTAATTATTATATATCAATTCATACCACGTATTATGATGCATAGAATATCGACGGATTTAATTCTAATATAGTAGAGCATTGTCAGTTGTTTGAACTTCTTGAAGAAATGCCCGTATACTTATAATATATTCATACTTTCGATTTGGATATTACATGCGGTCATATATGTATAAGCAACGAGAAATCCGTCAAAGATATTTTGAAAAAAAAAAAAAAAACAGTGGCGTTTCTATTCCCACTCCCCAGTACTTTCACTAATCCATAATGAATTAGTCCACTTCATGGAACTTAATTAATACAAAACAATAAGTGGAATTCACCCGGATAATCGCGTTTGAAAATAGTAATACTACTTTTTTAACATAAATATGTATTTGGGATGGATACAACTTCTTTATTTCTGGGAGTTAGATTTTCGTAAGATTTTTGATTCTTAATATTATTAAGCTTTTATTGCTTACCGTTTACTATTATTTTTATAGAGTATTAACTATTATTGATTCTCAATATTATGAATTCTAATGCCAAAAATATGAATTAAATAATAATTTTTATAGGGCATATTATTACGTAGCACGCTACTCCATATTTTCTCTACACATGAAATTATTTCAAGTTCCCAAAACGATATTAATGGTTAATATATTTTCCGTTTAGAGGACAAATATTATGAGGGGGAGGGATTCCACATTATTGGAATGTTGTTACAAATTTGTACAAACTATATAGCAAATGTTACTATCAGTTTTGAGCAACATAATTCCCTACCTGTGGATGCCAGCGCAACCTATAGTTATAGTGCGAACTATGTTCATAAATTATATTTCTATTAAAATTGAAACGCTAAATACAAAAAGGGCTCATGTCATAAATTTAAAAAAAAATCACTGGTCATACATTATTGATAAATTCCCAATTATAAAAAGATACAAGCAATAATTAACTTTCGTGAAAAGGCAATTTTTCTTGAATGTTTAATATTTTTATCGTTCCTGAAAATCCTCAAAATCACCATATAAGCTCTTTTTTTCTGTTAATCTATTAATTTTATTATTATCATAATATCACTCCGTGGTCGTGTTCTCGATAAACGGCGGGATCTGCTAATGAACAGAATGAATTAAACTGGATTATAAATTATTTAAGTAAGACGAGAGTATATTATTATTTATTAATATATATTATTGGTGTGCAGCGTTTATGTGCATGGCAAAATAATGTCGTATACATAATATACACAACAATAATGTAGACTCGGTAGAAAATGCAATTATAGAATAATAAACGCGTCAGCGGCGGACATAATGCACACAAGGGTGTTCAGAAGTATAAGAGGAAAACCGAGAGCTTTTAGCCCGAGACAATAACTGCATTATTTTCCGCGGTAATAAAATAAATTAATTTTTGGTTTTCGAATACCTTTGAAAGCACTTAAGGAAATCATTCGTGATTGTACGCGTACGATCCCAAATGGAATTACTTTCGTGGTGGTGACGACACAACGACGGCAGAAGGACCGGCGGCGGGGAACTTCGTATGTATATAATATTATAATAGTGTGTGTATGTGTGTGTGTGTGTGTGTGTGTGTGTGTGTGTGTGTGTGTGTGTGTGTGTGTGTGTGTGTGTGTGTGTGTGTGTGTTTGTGTGTGTGTGTGTGTGTGTGTGTGT
>JAIPRK010000009.1:722276-735335 GCA_025469195.1 Chaitophorus viminalis
GTGTGTGTGTGTGTGTGTGTGTGTGTGTGTGTGTGTGTGTGTGTGTGTGTGTGTGTGTGTGTGTGTGTGTGTGTGTGTGTGTGTGTGTGTGTGTGTGTGTGTGTGTGTGTGTGTGTGGATGTGTGTGTGTGTGTATGTGTATGTGTGTATGTGTGTATGTGTGTGTGTGTGTGTGTATGTGTGTGTGTACTGCAACGCGATAATAACAATGTACAGTTGTAAACGCGATATATTATATATTCGCACGACAAATTTTCTTTATTTATTTACAGCTTTTTATGCACTTTATTTTTCGATACAGTCAACCGCGTCAGCTCTCATATTATATCTCGTTACCGTCCTCGTCTCGCATTACGATATTATATATAACATTATGATATGATGTAGTGTAGTAGTGTTATACAGTACCGAGGTCTTTCTTCGTGATAGTTATAGTGGTGGTTAGAGGATGGCCTCCTTTTTCCATCCCGTTAAGTAACCCTACGGCGATGTATGTGGAGTTTTTATATCGGTTATATAGGTACGCGCTTGTATAGTTGTGATAAATATTCGTACGCTCGTTTAACATAGCATAAATAGTATAACCGATTTTTCTTCTGTCTTTGTCGTGATGCAATTTCAAAATTTTTAGCACACTCAATGATGTGACTGCAGGGATTCGTTGTAAAAATCATGTTATACGCGTAACAGAATCTAATTGTTAAGTGAGTCGACGCGAATCGCATAATTGATTCTCATTGAAATAGACGAAAAAAAGACAATTTTATGGTGCATACGTAAATGTATCATACGTTAGTTATAAAAATATTTTCAATATTAGCCAACGAGACAAATCATTAAATCAATCGGTCTCATAAAACGTTTTTACCTCTTAGTACAAAAAAAAAAAAATGTAGTCGTTTTATATTTATTTTTACAACCTTCAAAAGTTTAAACGTGTTTATTAAGTAAAAACGTAAACGCCTTACTGAGAACGAATAATATTGTCGTATCGAACACAAAACGACTATAATCATTTACGGTCTATACGCTGCAGCGGAAAAGTCCTCCGAGAACTGCTAGAAGTGGCGAACAAAGTATATATGTATTATAATATGATATTAAAATATACACTTGCACTTTACGGTGCACATTAATTATTAATGAGCGGAAATTAAAAAAAAAAAAAAAAAACATTGTTCCGCACTCGGTAATAATAACCTATTATATGCGTGTACGATACCTATATATTATATGGGCATGAATAAAACGGGAAAACGAAAATACCGTGTGTGCGAGAGATAAAAAAGGTAAAACGTTACTTTTATAAATGGGTATAGATATACGTACGGCAGCGAATGACCGTCAGTTGAGTTGTCAAGTATAGGATTCTAAGAGATAGTCGGTCCCTGCACCGTATAGATACGCTCTAAAGCTCTCCGATCAATATTTATAGCCCTTGTGGCACGCGTGGGCACCTGCGGAAATAGTGTTCGATCTCATAAAGTATATCAAATGAGCGACAAAATGCTGTTGTATCACGTTAAAGCACGGCTTTTAGCTTCAAAACAGTTCATGCACTGTAATAAGAACATTCGCAAGACAAGCACTAAAAATAGTATGCAAAAACACATAGTCCTCGTCTCACTCAGAATCTTTAACAAATTACATTTAAAGTGAAATAACCTAATAGCAATAAGTATTGTTATTATTTTTACAATGGGTATTGTGGTTGTATAATGTACATTGTTGATATTTTTCTACTTTGAAACAAAAATATACGTGTGAAACAGTATACATGCTAAAAATAGTAAAAATACTATAATTATAATAAATTATTAGACTGCCAAATTCAATTTGACGAGTTATTAGTTAATTTGTCCCTCCATCCATGACGTACTCATATACATAGTGTTTATTATTATTATATATGGGTCGGTAATACTCAACATTTCGATATTTATTATTGATGAATTGCGAAAGAGATAGACGAAAAACCATCGGGTTACTGCAGCATTTCAGCGCCGCGCTGGTTGCACGTACTCGTATATATTATTATATCGTTTTTAGCACATGTTTTACGACCGATATTTTCAATACCAAGGCATTTGATAAATGATTTTTGCACGCAAGAACGTTCGTCTGCGTCCCAGTATTTTTTTGATTTTTTTTTTTTTTGCAAATCACTAATAAGCTCACAACAAATGTAATATAGCCTTAGAATCTGATTACGACTACGTAGCGGATATTTATCATGTAGTTATAATACTATTATACTCGCTGCACTCTGTATTTAAAACATGACGATGTTGATCGTATCGATTCAATGCGAAGATGGTCAAATAAGCAGCTACCCTGCACAATATCATTTAAAACGCGAGACAAATATAATAGCGCAACGGTTCGGAATAATGCACTTTATACACGTATTATACACGGCTCTCAGATAACATAATGGTCAATATTTTTAGAAAGATTACATTTTGCGGACGTGCAACTGTTGAACTGTTACAATGTACTGCAGTGTAAGTATATACTTTGAAACCATATACATGAAACCGATAAATATTTGTGTGATCAAAAACTTAAATCATATTATGTAGATACAAGTATAGATAATCGAGCTTGTGGATATTGGCGTTTCTCTGGAGGTTTTGTATTCTTTAGAAAAATATTATAATAACTCAAAAACTGACATATATGAAAAAAACACCATCTGTGTGCTTGGTTTATAATTTAACTTTTTTTGGAGAGCTCCTGAGAAGTTTTTTCTGTATTCAAAAAATGTGATTCGCCCTGAAAAAATAAAATAATTTCTATGTTTTGCTCTCGACCTAAAAATAGGAGATTGCGTATGGAATTTTAAGTACTTATTATACAATTGAAAATAAAAATAAAACAAGTTACTCAACAGTTCAACATTTGTGCTTATAAAAACAAAAAAACAAAACACGAGTTTGAAATTTTATACAAGTACCTACCTACAAAAAAAAAAAAATAATTACGTTATGAATTGAAAAATATTTTATAATAACTATACATATAGTAAAATTATTTTGTTTTTATAACATTTTATGAAAAAAATTTTAAAACAGATTAAAACTCACAGAAAGTATACGAATGGTTTATTTTATATTTTTATGGCGTAATTATTTTGTTTGCTAAGAGTGGCTTGAACGGATTGGAAAAATACGAAAACATAAAAACATTAATGTATATTTCGACAAATCCAATGGGTCCTATGAAAAAAAAAGATTTAAAAATATAATTGTGCTGAAATCAATTCATGCATTTCGTTTTTGCATGCGATCTTTATACTATCATATTCGCTGTTGCAATTGGTTTTAAGTTTATATGGGATTAAGGTTTATTTAAAGTTTGTTTTTATTCAAACTATTACTGATATACAAATGATAAAAAAACCATTGCTTTTTTTCCACATTTTCTATAGTATAGAAATTCTGTTTGTTACGACAATGGCCCGAAAAAAGATAAAATAAAATAAATCGTTACATACAACATTAAAGTGGAAAGAGAAGAGCTCAAACTTCATGCTTTTAGGGAAAGCATAAAGAACAATCAATTTCAGCTTTTTTGAGTTTATATATTATTGTGATCACGTGTCTAACAATGAATTGTATTTGAAATCTTAAAGTTGTATATTCAATTAGGTGGCTGTATAATACAGAAAGTGTTATCGAGTAAGTCTCAACAGTTTTATTTTATACAGCCCACACAATTAATCTCTAAAAAATAAACATATTGTAGCAATATAGATGTAATAAAAAAAAATAATGTCCACATATTATTATAATTTGTGAATTTCTAATAATTTTAATACATACGCATTTTGTACATTAATTAACTGATATTAAGAATAGTATTGCTATTAAGGACTAAGCTAAATAGCATATATCTATATAAATTAAAATTAAAACAAAAATATAAAGCAATAAATGTATATATAATATTGTACAACAGTACGGAAATTTTACTGTCAATACCGCGCGTAAGGTAGATATCGATGATCACTATCTTACACTGCTGTTCCCGTACTAGTATTCCTCACATTTTATTGGTATGAACTATAATTATTATTGACTATACGTGATGAAAGTAAAATAAAGTATAAAGTATAAGCTATACGAGCTACTGACTGATGTACATGATCAGTAGATTTATAGCCGATAACTATACCGAAAATTAAACACCAAAGAAATGCGATAAAAATATATAAAGAACAATAATATTTCGGATTAACTTCAAATATAATGTCATTTATGCTCTAAGTTTTATTATTTAAATAGAATATTAAGGAACTTAACGACATAATAAAATTTCAAAAACTTCTTTATTAACCGCTAAATCGTTTCAGGTCATAAGAAAGCATAACGAGTTACAACCATGAGTGTTCATAGACAAGGAGAACGGAAAAGGGTTTACATATATTTCGTTTTAAAAGTTCTTTCATTTTTCAAAAACAGTTTGACTGAGACTTATTATTGTATACACAACAAAAACCGGACGTTTGTCAAATTTTAGTGTACGGTTAAGTTTTGGAGAATATGTACAGACAATTTTTTTAAAGCACCATTATACAAGACTATATAATACATGTGTATAAATACTTACATAATATATTATTATTGCAGTGAAGGCGAATAGGGTCGACAAGCGATTTCTGTGACTAAAATAAATTGCTTTTGAAATAAAAACGGACTCAACTCTGGTATAATATATTATGTGTACCACGTTGATGGGCATCGGATACTTTATAGGCGTGAAATGGTTTATTTTTTACCTCCATCGTGGTACGAATTGCTCGCCAATAGCTAATGGAGTAGACGCATAATAGAACGTTTTCGTTTTTGAATATATTTTCCATCGATTCCGCCCGCGATACTTGTACAATATAGAATGGCTGTTCACGTGAACAGTGTTAGACGTATTTATATTATAATTATAATATTATAATAAAGTTTATTGTGTAATATTATAAAAAAATATTATATTATGCACTTTGTTTTCAATTTCACTGTGTTTGGAATGTTCTGCGAGAAAATATAATGTTCAATTCGATTCCAATAATATTATTATTATCTAGTGTCTTTTTTTTTTTAACTGTTTTAACCGATAGACCGGGAGGGATTTGTTTTGCACAATTCTGCCTCCCAGCCCCTCATCGTTTATTTACAGCGATGCTGGAATGACTGATGGGACATGCCACCCTGGCCATCCCTTACACATTACTACATTAGTAACAAATTGTCTAGTGTCTACCTATTTATTCAAATCTTACCATATCGTCTGATGCGGAATCTTGATAGACAGGCCACTTATTGTATATATGATCGTCTATGACCTACGTGGTTCTGACTGCGTGTTATGTTCATTAACTTGTAACGATCGTGACTATTGTGTGAATATTCAAAGCTGTAAATAAAAAAGAAAAACAATAACTTTCTGTATGAGACCCATTACATATTTTTACTGTACAATAAATGATGATGGCACTATTATTTACAAAAGACAATTATTTCAAAGCTCAATTCACGTATTTCGAAAGACCCAATCGAGAATCTCTGATCAATACGACTACGTCAAATGTGTTGGTGATAGTTTTTCGTTCACAAATTATTTCAATTCTTCTTATCACGGGGCTTAAAAAGAAACGATCCAAAGTGATGCTATGCGCGCAAGTTGTATTATGTCAACTGGATTTTCACCAGGATGACGGAGTGGCCGTTTCTGATGAGTACTCTAATGACGTTCAAGTGGTGAGTTCTCATAAAACGGTTAAGCAAATACGTTTGATTAGATATATTTATAGTAAAAAAAAAAAAAAAACAGAGAACGAGTTTTCTTAGTGTTGTATTATGCATCGGCACCATACGTTCAATTCTAATTGAACGAGTGACATTTTTCACACCTTTTATTCGTATAACACTGCAATAACTATGAACATGTATTCGACCCTTGCTGACCGTTTTCAACTTGGTAAAACCGTAACGGACTGCAACGAGTAGAGTTTAAGCGAACTCCGAGTACATTGCACTGCGCGTGGCAGTTGATCGGCGGTCTGCTCGTTGGAAAGATATCATTTGTTGTTCGCATGATCCCTTCTAACAGGACAAACAGGAAACTAGTCTGTAAGATGGGACATTATATATATATATATATTACTATGTTTACCGTTACGTTTTTGTCCGATCGTCTTTGTTTTGGAATTTAAATTTAATCATTTTCACGCGAAAACCTCGTCAAATTTACTGCCGATGAAACGACGCACCGGTCGAGCCACGAGGTCACATATTATAGTAATATATACTAATATACTATAATATATTATATATTTTCTAACAGTGTAATGAATAATTATTGTTACCGTATATATACGTTTAAACAGGCGGCCGACCGTTTCAATCACTAATTAATTACAGTAATGTACACCCGCGCACACACGCAGTTTGTAAATTTATTGTCCCCGTGTTACGCTGCATTATTAAATGTTCAAACGTACATATTCGATAGTAATATTGTAATAAACAATTAGAAAATAATTCGGGGGGTGCGTTGGATTGGAATAAATATAATACGAGCCTATACATATACCTAGGCACGATTTTCCATGGCCAGAGTTTGTCGTTGGCATTAAACGAATGGAAAACTATTATTTCTATTTCCGTTACTCTTTTATTCCTATAATAGGCATTTCACCTAAAATATTCCCCTTAAATATTATTGTATTATATCGTTGCGTGCTCAGACTTTACTCGTTACATGTGATATTTGTGTCGAGATTTGTTTTGACCGCTATAACATTAATTGCTTTTGACCAGATCTGTTGTGCGTTCGTTATTATTAAGAATACCTATACGTTTATCACTGAATGTGTCGCAAGCTTTTGTATAGAAAACGTGTTGCGCTATCGTGTTAACGCCCGTTTGTTCTTCTTCCGCACGCACTCGACTATGCAAAACTAGACCGTATATTGCATAACATTATATATTATTCACCGACGCACATCCATTTCAAATATAATATTCTCTAGACTTCCTTCTATTGTTGACCATATTATATTAAATTATGTATACTTAAACTGGTCGTACGAAACTCGAGCACGCGCAGGCATTCCTTTGATCTTCCATACCGGGGGTTATGATTTGAAAAGTTTTCCTGTGCACACGCGCCACCGCATCGCCCACCGTCACCGCGCACCGTATTGACTACACAACCGTTTTTAATATAATTTAATCACGCATAGTTTACACAATATTGTTGCTGTTGTTCATTATAGGTACCTATACATTATTAAGTTATTCGAATGTGAAATATGTTCTCCGACTGGTATAGGGTCTACTCTCACAAATATATAATATACTATTTCGCTATTTAAATCGTACACTATTGTACCTATCACAATTGGAAGTTTACACAACTATTTAATTTAAAGCTTCACTATCTTATTTACCGGTCCATTAGCTCTTGGTAAATTATTCATATATAACATGTACTACCTATGTCCTATATACTTCGTTATCAGACATCAGAAACACAATTTTACGGTTCAGTTCAGATCCTATGCATACGGCCTTCGAAAAAAATAAAATCCCAGAGTAAGAATATATTATATTATAATAAAATGCAGTTACCTATCGGATTTAGATTTTCATGCCTCAATTTAATTCCCACTCAGGTTGGCCATATCAGAGCTCTATGAAAGTGCTCGTAGGTATCGTCGTTAAACCGATTTATTTTTATTACTTTTTTTTCCAGAATCTCACTACGGAACTTCAATGGACATTATACACGACGTGCTTGAAATATCCATACAATATACGTGTATGAATATAATAACGAATTATTCACTGGCCCATTTGCCGGTGATATATTGTTACGTTGTATTCTTACACGTTCTTCCCTCTCGGATACCGGATAAATCAATACGATAGAATACCTACATAATAATAAGTAATAATTTAGTAGTATACTTCGGAGACGTCGGTCATGTACATATTCATATTAATATTTGCACAAAAGACACCATAACCGCGTCGGTACAGTTGCACGAGTCGGCATCGGTTTGACACAAAATCATTCAATCACACCTGCAACGGACTCAGCTGAAGTAATATATAGTATATATCTATAAGGTATCATAATTTTTCTCTGCATTTCTTCAGCCCACCAAAATTTTTGTCGGTTTCAGTCTCTTATCCTGGTCCCATCAATGGGTTTATTCACATTTGAGCGGCTTCAGCGGTGCCTTGTATTATGTATACCATCACCGCAGGGACAAATGAATAATGGTATAACTAATTATACAGCTTCTGTTGTACAAAAGGGATCTAGTTTAGTTGTATTAATTTATTAGAAAAGTCACATCTCACGTATACTGACAGAGTATATCCACTTTTTTTATTTTCAAAATATTTCATTATAATATAACTATACACATTAAGCAAGTGATTACATTTTCAATTACGATATTAAAACTTGATTCATAAAATTTCCACTTTTAGAAATTTAAAATTTACAAAAGTTTGGTAAAGTTAGGTATTGCTATTCTTCTTAACCGACTAAGTAATAATAATATGAATTTGAAATCACGTTTTTCATATACGGCTTCCTTCTAAAAAACTACACTTGAACGAGAATAATTGAGGGAAAAAAGTTATATCTACAGAAATATTTCTATCCGAAAAAACATGCTGAAGCACCCTCTATATATAATTTACATTTCATAAAGACAGTTACGATAGTACTGATATTATATGAAATAAAATAGTGCATTCAAAGCTGAAACGTAAATAATATATATGGCACATGTTTCGGGCTTATTGTCACGATAAGCTGCTACGCGTCCAAGAAGGGAAGGTTTTTGAAGATCAAAATAATAACAATAATCTTGGTCGACGCAACAAATATAGTATAGTAGCACCGTCATAGATAAGTGCAATTTCAGTTTTTGACTCAGAGGGGCCATAACTATTTTTAAATCAAAGTGTGAACCCTCCCAGTCCCAATAACTATCTAAACATGTATAGAGAAGCATATGCCATTCCTGCAAACACTGCGTATTCAACGCAATGTAAAATATTTTTTTTCAGAAAATGTACAAAATTGTTTGGTAAAACATCAAACGCAGTATTAAACAACATAAGCGCAATTATCATATTATATACAATATGATTAGCTGGCAACTAATGGAACATTTAATACACGGAGCAATTATAGACTTATAGATATTTAGAGTGGCCTAATTTAAATATTTCACCTCCAAGTCCCCCGCCTCCCATTCAAATAGCACATAATAGTATATAGTAACTATACTTAGATTCCAGTACGAACACACTGGGATAGCGGATTTGCGACATGTGTAAGTATAATAACACGGCAAATAGGAAACCATAAGACTGATGATTGAGTACTTCCGCAATGACTGCACGTGTCCATGTGCGCGGAACACGCGTCGCGATCAAAATCACGTGCGCGTCGTCATTATAACTGCATGAGTGTTTTTCGCACGGCGCACGTGCTGTAATAAATCGCAGAACACTATTAATGGTACGGCGCGTCTCGTCGATCCGAACTAATGATTTGGTCAGATTTTTAAACATCAGCTTAGGAACAATAATTAACACGAAGAGTGTGCACTCGTCAAAGCCATGCGAGCCTAGGCATCAATTTTAGTTAATGGTCAGTCCAGTTAAAAAGTTAAGTTAACTATATATATCATAGTAGGATTTAAGGCTTTGACATTATAGAAATGTCAGAAATGTAACTTTTTTTTTTTATATATATTTTTCGTTTAAATACCGAATATATTACATAAATTTTTTATACCTAATATAGCCTTCCCTCCCTGAATAAGTTAATCTGTTCGTTTATAAAATATTGTAAAATAAATGAAAACCAAAATAAGATATATGCATATTTTCTTCTGGTAAAAATACATTTTTACAGTAATACGCTACATAATTATATTTTATGAGAATACACATCAGCAGAACGTCATAATATAAAATATGAATTCCGTGCAACAAGTTTCTAGAAGAAATAAAATAATACTGATTATTATATTATGCTTTCATCAACGTGTACTCAAAGTGAACAACAAAATCAACAAAACAAGCATTTCAGTTGAACGTCTGAAAACGAAATTGATTGAATTTAAGTTTTACAATAATTTAATTTCAAACATAATTGATGCGCTCAAAATCTATTTTATCAGCATTAACTGGTAACTCCATTGAAAATAGATAAAATGTAGTCAATTTGGTGAAATCCAGTTAAAAATGTCGACGTTTTACTCAGTATTGTAAAAAAATAATACAAATAAAATTTGAACGACAATTTATTTTCCATGTGATTGCAATGTCCTCGTATTTTATTTAAATGTTGTATTGTATAGAAGTATTTTATTATAAAATAATATAACACACGTGTAAAATATGTTCGCGAACGCGCGCGCGCGCGTGTGTGTGTGTGTTTGGAGAGTATTTAATATATAAAACAATATATATTATTTATTATTTATTTTATATGGTACGTATAAAATATGTAATATACCTGCCGTAAACGTTAATATTTGCGAAAAGCTCTCTCACGTATGATGTGAGCGGAAATGAGAATAATAACGATGATAATGATAAGATGATGATGAAGATGATGATGATGATGATGATGATGATAATGGTAATAATACGGATAGCAAAAAAGTTTCTCACAGTTATAACTTATACGTACATGTGAGTGTTTTCGTTTCACGGGAGCCGTTTCGTCTTAGCGGGCACACACACACATACACTTACATAAGCGCAGTCACACCTACATTCACAAGGGCACTGATACACACAAAATATTTGCCGTTGAAAAGCACGTTTACGAGTATTGTGTTATTGTGTACTTAAGAAATTCATGGTATAGATACACTTATATATAAATATATATATATATATATATATATATTACACGGGTAGGATTTAGGCAAGTGTTTGCGCGGAGGGAAACTAAATATTCACTCACGTGCGTGCATTTAGTATGCAACGTATACGCGGAAACGTGCGCGCGTGTGTGTACGATAGGTACATTATAATAAAATTTATATACGTTATCAGAAAAAATAACGAAAATAATAAATAAACAAAACTGTTTCGTCGTATTTTCACGATAGTTTATCGCGCATTTTTCATTATAACTTGTAAATATTTTACGACGCGCATACACACGCATTATACTTATCCCGGTGGAGTTTATGTTTTATAATATAAAACAAAAGGCGCGCGCACAGGTGCTATTGACGGCCGGCGGGGTGGACAGCGTTAATAGACCGATTATTATTTCAAACGAAAACTTTCCGACGCATAAACGCACTAGCGTACTAACGCGCGGAGATGTAAAAAGTTTTCGAAACGTTAATAAGTTTTCCCTTCGATCTGCGGTCGCGGCAAGTGGGCTGATGCGAGCGTGATAGGTATTCGAAATCGAATCATTTCCAGCCCCCGCTCACTTCACGTACGATTCGCTGACATTTGCACGCAATAACTGTATACTTTTAATAAAATATACAGTGTAATTTTTTTAACATTACGGCAGCATAGTTTGCCATATTTGACAAATCGGTAAATAAATTTAATAACATCAGAACTTTACGGGCAGAGCTTGAAAGGTCCCTTACGAGTGGGCCCCACTTGGATCAGCGGGTTTTCTCTTCTCCATTCGTGTCGTGAAAAATCCAAGAGTGACATTTGAATTCAAATAAA
Organism: Chaitophorus viminalis; assembly: GCA_025469195.1. Lineage (NCBI taxonomy): Eukaryota > Metazoa > Arthropoda > Insecta > Hemiptera > Aphididae > Chaitophorus > Chaitophorus viminalis. The sequence continues at coordinate 734,021 of JAIPRK010000009.1, forward strand.
ATTAACTGTCGCGCAATCACCGCGGTAAAAGATGTAGGTATACCCCAGCAACCGAGCTGTGTTGTGGTAACGATTGAAATCGAAGGTTTAAAGTACAAACTGAACACTGATTGCATGATAAATATAACTATGTAGCGAGAAACTATCGATGAAACTAGGTGCAATGATCGGTAACCTTTTATGATATCTATGTATCAAAAAATAAAATTCCAATTGTGGATCCAAGTGTCCGTAAAAGATGATTGAAAAATACATACATTGAAATAAGTTATATACTGGTACATTAAGACATTAAGACTAATTGTTGTATTTTCTTGAGTGTTCTGTCCCTGTATGGCCTCCCTCTTTAAAATTATTCATGTAAATATTGTTCTTTAATTATCTAATTTGCTTACTGTACAAATTCTACATATTGTAAATATTCTTTGTTTTAATTAATAAAAAAAAAATAATAATAATAACAATAAAATAAAGTTATAGTCTCACGAACACATTTAGTTCGGAATATTATAGGTACGTATACTCAAAATATATTACATTGTTTACATTATTATCGGGTTTTTTGTATTTATTTATTATTATTATTATTATTTTAGATTCTGAACGGAGTGATGGAATCTATTGGTTTTACAATAATGTGTGTGTTTTTTTTTTTTGTGTCTGAGGACACGATTTTTGGTAGTAAAAATGCTTCAATTTTCTTAAACAGCAACTGTTCTGATAGGAAAGTGAATGTAGATGGTATTTGGGCAAGTCAAAAATCCAACTTTTTCAATACTTTTTTAAAAAATCGAAAAAAACAATAAAAAAATTACTAAAAAACAGGAAATTTTACGCAAAATCACGTTTTTATAAACTACATTTTTTTAAAATACTCTAACTCAAAAACGAAAAACCGCAACAACTTGAAATTTTCACCACAACCTTTATCAACCTTTATATTGGTGTTCTCTATACATGGTTAAGTTTTCAAAGTATTTTGACATATTTTGACTTATTTATAGACAATATAGATTTTCGATTTTTGTAAGTTTTTTTTTTTTAAACACCTATAAAATTTAATTGGCTAACCGAAAACTCTCAAAAATTTAATAAAAGGTTTATAATAAGCTTACCTTATCTTCACTAGAAAATATCGGTGATCGTTTCACTCAAATTTTTTTTATAAGCTCATAAAGCTTAAATTTGTATAAAATGTGTCAAAATCACTATAATTTGTAAGTTATTTTGTAGATAAAAATTCATAAAATTTTTTCTGTTTATACTTAAGGTTCAAAATTTTGACACTAGTTTTTCCATAAGCTAATCTTCAAAA
>JAIPRK010000010.1:0-19680 GCA_025469195.1 Chaitophorus viminalis
TACCCGATTGGGTATGGCTTATTTCGCGGCTACCCTGCATATCTGCAGGGCGTTCCCCTATCCGCAACCCGGGGACACGTCCGATGGCATGCTCAATGCACACGGAAATTTCGATTTATCTCTTGTGCAACTTTAATCACGGAGACACCTTTTAATAGATGTACATTTTTATAATATTTTAGCATGATGAACAAATCTAGGAATTGTCGAAAAAAAATATATGTTTCTGGTACACATAAACAATACACAATGTACACGATTACATAAATAATTAATATTGGACACAATGCAGAGTAAATAGTTATATTGAGATCAAAATTGATATAAATTAAAACGATACTACATAACATTTATTTTCAATTCGTAAATAAAACATTGACGAGCAATAAATAATATGCAAATAAATAACTACTATAACTGTTGAATTTATTAAATTAAGTTAATAATCACCAAAAACATAATAATACATGCTAATGAAATACAAATGACAACTAAATTGTTGACTTCAATAAATACATTTACAAAAAAGTTTATTTCAATGAATAAATCGAATACTTATAACTGACACGATTTTTGGCCAAACTAACTAAGCATCAAAGAACTAAGATGTCCACTAGCTAAAAATTCAAACAAAATTCGATTTACCTTTGGGTCCAGTCAGCTTCACAGCTCCGGAATGTTTTATGGTACTGCATAGAACCGTATTTTGAAAAAAATACCAATAAATTACAATAAATTGTATTATAATTGTGTTCACAACTTGTGAATTATTAATACTGTTACACTCTATCGAGTTAATAAAATATAACGATAGGTAAAACAAACGGAGTCGTCAAGGTTAATGGTAAACAAATTATTAAAGTGTAAAAAAATTATAACTATGTGCATTGTTCTAAGCCAACTCACTTATTTCTAATATTGTTATCATTATTATATATTTATTATTCGACGGTTAAAAAAAAAAATTAATATTTTAAACGTTATTCGGTTTAAAGCTTCGAACATTTTTTTGATGAAAATCACGCTTGTCGTACGTGCTAGATTTTACACGCTCCCAACCATCCGACTGTATGTTGGAAAGTTCTGCAAAGTCAACTACCCGTTTATTCCAACGTCCGAGATTGGGTAAAGTCGGAGGGCTCCATGAATGTGTGCTTAAATATGTTGACAAGTTATTACTACTAAATACTTAACTAATATACAGTTTTATATTATATAATACATATATGTACGTGCCATCGAACTACTACGCTAATTGGTACATATTGATTCATGGTACCTACATCCATCGAACATTCGTTTTTGCAATATTCTTTTACAGCCGCGGTGGAAATTGAATTATTTCCGGGCGTTTGCTCGTATTTGTCATATTATGTACTCCGTATATCGCGATCGTCTGTGATCGATCATTGGAGGTATATAGAAGGATCGTATTAAAAATTAACAGTGTAAAATAATAAACTGATTAGGTCGTTTTCGATTTTAAACAAAATATTAATTAAATCAAACTCATTTTATGTACAAATTACTTTACATCAATATAGGTAATACATAACATTATGTTTTATTAATTTGAATTTACGTCTGAACCGTTTAAAAATAATCTTTATTCCCAGAAAACACATGATTTTAAACGCTTTATTATAAAAATGGATATTTAATAAAAACTCCTTCAACGATGTGACAACAGAGAAATAACAAAAGTTTCGGTGATGAAAAAATGTTTTCTAAAAAACTTTTTCCTTGCGAACAAGACAGAAAAATGTAAACTTTTCCTTCCATTTTAAGAAGAGAAAAATTGACACTCGTTAAACATCAAACATCATTGCTAAATCATTATTCCTATAATAAATATGGGAAATCGTAAAGAGAAACAGAATTCTCATTATTTACCAATTTAATCAAAGTTCTAACTTCATTATTTCATATTATATATCCCATTAGCCTCATTGGGAGACCAACCTAGTCATCCACATTTTGTCATCTAAAAATTATGTAAAAATAAAAATGTAAAAACTAAGAGGCATGACAAAAACATGTACTTAATGCTATTACTGTGACAAACTGACAAATAATTATAATAGAAAATACACGCCTGAATGAGGAATCAAAATGTTTTATGTACTTACATAAAGCGTAGTTTACCAAATGCGAATCATCCTCCAAAACACCATGGGCTTTGCATTCTAATTGAAAAGTTGAGTGTGTTATGTGCCATGTACGATATTATATTTTCTTTTCGCAATTTCAGTATTTAGTATTGAAAACTAAGGGATACGACAAAAAATAGCAAACATGTATTAAATGCTGTTGCTGTGTGCAACAAAACATATATATATATATATGTATTAAATGAAAGTGATAATAAAATGGTCAATTATATACGAAATATATATTTATAAGTATTAGACAATTGTAAACTTAGAGAATTGAAATGAAGCCTTCTTTACATAATATTATATAAAATATATTTAAAAATAAAAGCCAAACGACGATTGCGAGTAGTTTCGGAAATTGTCCCGGACATATAAATATTATGTTAAAATATCTGATGTCTCATTCAAATAAAATGTAATAATATAATACATTTTTTTTATATTATATGCACTAATTACTTTATACTATAATGTATCAAATAATAATTAAACGTTATTAACATATTATTTATATTGCTAAATTCAATTAAAAATTACATTATTACTTATTTATAATGAACGATTACCAATTAAGAATTTTAAACCAACATTAAATATTCAGCTAATGATAACAATACTTAAATACTATAGGACAAGTAAAAATCTCACAAAAATGTTTCAACATTAATACATAATGATAATATTGATAACTATTAACTGAATTGTATTATTTTCATAATTACATTAAAAATTAATTTTTATAAGTATGTGAATGTACTAACAAATTTGAACTTTTCCAATACAGTCAAAATTGCAGTACACTTATTTCAAATAGGGTGACCTGGAAAATGAGGGGCTAACAACTAAAACAAGATTAAATGACATTGGTAGTAAGGGATAAGGGATGCAGAAAAAACTGCAAAATGTGGAGAGAAAATGGGGAGATTTCTGTAATGGGCCTGAAAATTCTGTAATATTCTAAGAAGAAGCAAAGGATTACAATACTTCGAAAATAAAATTATAATATTCATCGTAAAATAATATTTAATTCCTTTGTTAATGAAACATTGTCAGTCTATAATATAATATAAATATAATATAAATAAATATTGTACACTAGTATAATATTAATATTATTACGTTTAAACTTACAATTTATTTGAAGTGCGTGATTCAACTCCTGCATTAACGCCATCATATCTTGTAAATTTACATAACATATACCTATATATTATACATACATATCAAAATAAAATATTGTAAAAAAAGAACACAATTAAAGATTGTATTTTATATTTTTTCTAATAAAAAAACCTTACGTGTAGGTAATAAACTTTTCTTCAATAAATTCATCAAATCAACGGTAAAAAATACAATTAAGATTTATGAACATATTAAAATATAAAAACCAAGACTAAAAACAATATGAAACATTATTGTCATGTATAATGTAACTATGCCTTGAAGTATATAAGAAAAAAAATCAATATGCATCTAAGAGATTACAAAATAGCCAGATACCAAACAATATTTAGGATTTACTACACTAAAAGCTAATACATTAAAAAAACTTTTAGATTATTAATAAGTTATATGTTATTTAAAAATATGACATTAGCATTTATTTTATGATTAATAGTATATTTAAATAAAACCCAAATTATGAATGAAAAAAAAATAACTTTACATAATTAAATAGGTATAAACGCAATACTGGGGAGTAATAAACATAATATCAATATCAATATTTAAATAATTATTAAATGATAATTTCTTAACCAAAAGTTTCAATTCTAAGTTATATCTAAAATATTAGTATACTAATAATACTTATTTTTTTCAATGATTTTTTTTTTTGTTTCGCACAAATAATAACACAAATGCATTTGATATATTTATACATATAAAATTCCTATTATACAAAAATCACTACAAATCGTATGTTATATTTCTTCTATTAAAAAAAGCATTACATGTAGGTAATAAATTTTACTTCAATCGACCCGATTAAATCAACGGTAGAAAATACAATTAAGATTTATAAATATGACAACTACAACTACAGTTGAAACACAATAAAAATATCGGATTGATTTTGTTTTATAATGTAAATTAAAATTATATTTATTTTACCAAATAAATATAGGAAATTTAAATTAGTTTTGAATTGTTTAACATAATTTATTTACTTACATTTGTAAATTGCGATTCCAAATTCGTTGAAACCTACGGGGATGGTTATCGGGTGTATGAAGTTTCCGTCTTTTGGATTAAATGATTAGTATGTAGTTGATTTGAGTTTTGCAAGAAATCGGTTGTAATGAAGTTTTGAGAATTTCGAGATTTTTATGTTTAGTAGTTTATTCAAAGTATTTAAAAATAAAAATATCTGTCTTCATCAATTTCTAGACAGAAGTAATAAAATATTCTAGTAAATATTAAAGGAGTACTAAAACGTTGTACCTTAGTATGATTTAAAGACTTGACTAGATTTCTTCGAATATGAACGTGTACGTTGAAATGACCGTTTGACATCCACCGAAACAATTGGTGTATAATTAAAGTACACATTATTGTTAATTCCGAGTTCACCGAGTAGTACAAAATTCATCAATATTTATGTTTTCTTCGCAATCCAAGATTTTTGAAATATATTTTAATTTAGATGAATCACTGCTATTTTCTAATATATATTTTAGTTTGAGATTTCTAGTTTTACCAGAATCATTTCATACATACATATTTTAATATTTTCAACAACAGGTCTTAATAATGTGACTATGACGATACATATTTTTACTTCCAATTTATCAACGGTTACAGATAGAATAGAAATATTTGATTTTTATGTACCTCTATACCAAATTATTTTCAATGTTTAGTTTGAATATTTTATTGAAAATTTATAAAAACTTAAAATGGGCCATATTATATGAAATACAATTTAAATAATTTAATAAGATATGACCGATATTTGATTAAAAATATAGGTAAAAAAATGCTCAAATGCAAAATCTCATTAAATTAAAAAAGTAGCACTAAAATCTGAAAAATTGAAAGTTGTAAAATTTCGATGCTCCATACGACCATGCCTCGCAGCGAATATTAAGTGCGTTCATATGTATCAGCTTGAACACTGAAAGAAAATACACCGGTGCATAGGTGCAACTAAAGTTCATATTTTTTTTTGGGTGGGGGGGGGGCAAAAATTACTTAGACAACACAGACCAGGATCAGGAACACAGATCAGGAGAGCTATAAAAATATTTAGGGGGCTAAGTCCCCCCAAGCCCTCCCCTAGTTTCGCCTATAAATTGGTGCCAATTCGAACACGCTAAGAAGAATACAAAAAGATCTCGATTCAAAGACAAAATGTCGTCCGGGGTTTAAATTCAATGTCCTATAATATTATTACATTATATTATTATACCGTACCCGTATACTGACTCGTGTACACGAATCGCTCGCAGGAGTCTCGTGTCACACGGATTCCATACGCCGCTGGTTCTCGCTGATCCTCGATGGTGGAAGAAAGTCGATATTGAGATATTATTTTAGTATAATGCGTTTCAAACAACACGTCTACTTCGCTAATAATTGGATATTGGTCCAGGTAAAATTGATATATTGAATACATATTTATTCGTGGTCGCATGGCGACCACAAACATATTTACATATTTAACAAATCAATATACAATATTAAACAATAATATCCTAAGTCCGTGGATTATGTGAGGACTTATAATGTTTTTGACTGATCAACTCAATCGCGTATACATTCGAGACATTGTTATAATCAAGGCCGCAGCTAGGGGTAATTTTGATATCTTATGTAATATACTGTATGATCATAAAATTAATGTCTTATGTTTATATTTTTGGGCACATGTATGATATATGAACTATAATGATTAATGAGTAAAATACATTAATTACAAATTAATTTGGAGAATCCTTAGTGTATATTGTAAGTAATGGAAATATTTAATATCTTTCATTTTTATGTCATACGAATAAATAAGTGTATAATTCATACTTAAACGATTTGCAGAAAAGTCTCATGCTGGAACCTAAAAAGAGTAACTCCGGTGTACTCATATAGACCACTTTAGGACGTTCTCTTATAATAACTTTAAAACTTTTTTTTAAAAAGAAAGAATTTATTTAATGACAAATATTAAAACATAAACTATTTACTTACAAAAAAACATATTGTTACCATACTTATACTCTTAACAAACTTTTATACGGTATACATAAGTATTTCACATGATACTTTTGTATCATGTTTAACTGGAACGGGTTTTTTGTTTAAATCGACAAACAATTCCCAATTGTTATTACATCTTAATACATAAGTCGTAAAGTGACCTACCGAATTCCTCAAGTTGCTTTTTGTTTTCTTAAAATTTATGATTCCACGAAGTTCGTAGAATGTAGAATTTAGACTTAATACTTTTGGAATATCACATAATTCAAGATCTAATGTACATCCTGCATCACTACTGTGTTCAGCATTTTCACCTGAAAAAATTTAAAAAATTACAATTATGCTGTACCAATAGATACGATAGGTATATAAGTTATTCTAATGATATTCATACCTTTCCAATACAGAATTTCAATGAAAATTAGTACTGACGATAACATAGATTCAATATTTTGAAATCCAGTGCAATGTGATGATAAGTAATTTTATTTTTGTGTACATTTAAGTTTTTCCATGCAGAGACATTTGTTAAGAAACTGTTCTTGTATTTGACCATTTGTGGTTTGAAATGTTATGCAGCTTATTGGCCGTTCATTTGCCGATAAAAATATTTTACAATTTTGATTTGATCATTTGATTGACTCATTAATATTGTTGGAAATTCAGAAAGCATGGTTTTTATAACATTTGTAGCTGTTGTGTCGCAGATAAAAAGTTTAATTTCATTTTGTAATACCTCCACATTTGGATTTAATGTATCAATTAATAACTCTGCTCTTTCTGTATAAGTATTTGATGAAATTCCATTACTGACCATTTTTGAAATGAATTTTATAAATGATGTTGTTTTTTGTTGGAGAGCCTCAGAAAAATTGGTGTTATCACAGTATGCAACCATAACTAATGATGAAATCTATTAGCTCTCAAAATTACTATAAACGACCAGTGTTTACTTCACATAAAATATATTGGTGATTATAATATGTGCTAAATTAAAATAATTATTTTGAATTTCCTGATGGTTTTTCCGAGACAATCCCTTTAAATGTTGATCGACATACCGAACACCTACCATCGACAGTTATATACGAATTACCGCATTCATAAACCTTAGCCCTTTTAAATCCTAAACAATAAGATAATTTTGTGTGTTTCCAAAAGTGTTCTGCCATCAAGGATGTCCATGATCCTTTAGGTAGAACATAATACGATCGTGCACTTGTCATTGGTCACTTACGATCATTGACCTTATATATAACTTCTTCAGGTTGAATTTTTTTCCATTCTTCCGGTGAAAATGTAAATGTAAAACATTTTACAGGTAATTTATTACATGAATCGTCACTGCTGTAGTCTGTAGTATCATCTGTAATTATATTATTAACCAGAATAAGAATTGTAATATGAATAAATAAAAAACAAAAATATTTTATTTACCCTGTACATTATCCATATGTAACTGGGTATTGAAAGAATTCTGACCAATGTCAAGTGGTTGCTCTTTTTGTAATCCTAAGGCTTTTATCACACCATGACGTCCACTATGCACGAATACATGTATCACAAAAATAATAAAAGATACTAGTAATAACTGTAATAATATTGTATTACAACACTCTTACACATCACAAAACCAACACTGAAAAACTAAATGATTGAAATAAGCAGATAATAATCAGATTTTATTATATTAGATATTTATTGACGAGAGAATAATAAATAATATTTTTAAACGCTGTATATTGTTATATTTTGAACAGATGAACAATTAAAATAGGAATTATTTTGATACAATGATGATTGATAAGAATTGTATGCGTAGATATAAATACTAATTATAGAATAATAACCCAGAAATGTTAAACATAGTTGAATTCGTGTGATTAATATATTAATAAATTACAATATATTAAACCATAATTTAGTTTGTATTATTAGGATATGATTCATTTTATTCACCTCATGTAGTTATTTAAATAAATCAAATTGATCGTATAAATTCATACTAATTACGTACTAATTATTTGCATATTCAATTTTGTAAAATAGTTGGTTTGGAAGGGGTGAGGGGCTGGGGTAACGTTACCCTGCCCCCTCTCATGGAAAATGAATTTTTCACGGTGAACGAGTTGCGTACAAATTCTGAAATTGATCGAACAAATTCATACAAATTGCGTACTAATTGTATGCATGAAAATCATTATAAAATTCTTAATAGGGGGGGGGCGGAGTAATGGACGTGTTATTTATGAGCAATATTTATATGAGATCTACCCAAATATTAGATAGCCCTACAAATATTTCTAACACTTCCAGTCTCTGTTGCTTCGGGAGAAAGAAGCTTTAGTAAACTGACACTAATAAAAAATTATTTAAGAAACACTATGAAACGACAAAGATTAATCAATTTAAGTATAATATAAATTGAAAATCAAAGAGCATCATCAATCCCATGTGAAAAAATAATCAAAACATTTGCAGCTAAAAAATCAAGAAAAATCAAATTTTTATAAATCTTTAATATTCACTTTTAGTTTTTAAGAATAGTTATGTTATATATATTTTGTATAGTTTTAGCATACATTGTTATATCTTAATATTTCAAAAACCTAACTTATCATTTAACAACAGTATAATAGTATATAGCATATATATTTGTCACTTAACATTTAAATAATATATACACAACATAACACAAATGTTATTAACCGATCTTTTATCAGCGGTAAGAAACTAAGTTTTCTGGAGCTATCTTCACAGACATCTGACTCAGCTGCAAGGCCGGCCCAAGATACGGGCGAACCGAGCGGCCCGGGACGCCTTTGACAGACCAGCGAAAGCCCGAAATTTTTATTTTTTTTTTAAGGGGGTTGAAAGTTGATATTTAATTTGTGTAGGATCGGCAGATTATGTTTTGTTCTATTAATTTTATCTAAACATAATAAGATCACTGAAAAACGGACTTACTCAATAACATAAAATTCTAAAATGTATCATAAAACTATTTGCCAGTCAAAACGCCGGTCATCTATTTGGCCTAAGAAGGATAGAGCATCACTTATCCGAAATCCGATCACACGCCAAAACAGCAAAATATTGTGGTATATATTGTAGTATTAAGGTATTTTATTTTATCTTATCTTTCCAATGAATAAAATTATCTACATTTATTTACTGTTCGTATTAATGATTCGATGATCATTAATAACATAATACATAATATATACTATATAATATCACAATACATAATAACATAAATATATCGTTATTTTTGTTATCTGCAACCTATAAAGTACAAACTGAACGCGAATTTTATAAATATAAGTAGTTTTAAACAATACCTATATGTAAAATAGTATTTATTATATTGAATATTTTTTAAGGGCACCTTATAAAAATTAGCCCGGGGCGCAGTAATATATTCGGGACGGCCGTGCTCAGCTGAGCACAAAATGTTAAAATCGTATTTATATAATCAAAATGTATTCCGTATATGAAACACTTTGCTTTTATGTTGTGTTATATGTTATATAAAAATGTTTAATGCAATTAAAAAGTATTTGTCACTATTTTAAATGCCCTTATTAAAATATTTAGGTACATTAATATAACCGTATGCTCAGAGAAATATCTAAGGGGTGAGGTTGGATTCTAAATTGATATTTTTTTGTACTCACCCATAATTCATATTTCTTTATGATTTTAAACTAGAATTAATTTGTAAGGAAATGTTACTTAAATACAGTTTAAAACTCAACATTTAATATAAGCATCAGTGGTTCAGTGGTAGAATGCTCGCCTGCCACGCGGGCGGCCCGGGTTCGATTCCCGGCTGATGCAGAAATTTCTTTTTTTCATTCATTATCTTATTTAATATAAATTATACGTTATATTATTATAATATGGTAATTACTAATTATTCGTGATTAATTATTATCAATTATTATAAACTTATTTTTTCTCTCCGCATTCAATTTCTATTTTTTTTTATCTTTACCTCCTTTTCTCTCTTTCTATTAATCAACATTTTATAATAATAATAATAATAATAATAATAATATTCAACATATACACATTACACATAACTGATATAAAAAACTATCAAATTTATTAACCAATTATATTTGTCCCTCACAACATGGATTTTTAGCCAAACATTCAATTTTTACTAATTTAATAACATACCATAATTACTTAATAACATCATTAAGTGAAGGTTATCAAGTAGATTCTATATATACTGATTTTGAAAAAGCTTTTGATAAAGTAGACCATTTATTATTATACCATAAATTAGAGTTGTTTGGAATAGGAGGTAATTTCCTTAAATGGTTGTTCTCTTTTCTTATTGATAGAACTCTGGCTGTTAAAATATCATTTTCTATTTCAACTGATTATCCTACGTCATCAGACGTCCCGCAAGGGTCTCACTTGAGTCCTTTATTATTTTTGATATTTATAAATGATTTACCATTAGTTCTCGAACCTTCTATTAAAATGCTCCTTTTTGCTGATGATGCGAAAATATTTTGTAATATCAAATCGGTTGATGATCAACATAGTTTTCAAACCAATTTAAATAAACTTTATCTTTGGAGTGAAAAAAATCATCTTCCTCTTAATATAAATAAATGTCAAGTAATATCCTTCACCCGTAAAATTAATTCCTGTAATTTTCAATATAAAATCAACGATTTTCCACTTTCAGTTGTAAGCTCCATTAAAGATTTAGGAATATATTTCGAAAAAAATCTTAGCTTTAAAACTAATCATAAAGTAATGGTTAATAAATCATATAAGATGCTTGGCTTCATTAACAGAAACACAAATGATTTTAAAAATATTACCTGCCTAAAAACTCTTTATTACTCATTAGTTAGATCGGTTCTTGAATTTGGTTCACTTATCTGGTCAAGTGACTACACAACATACAACACTAATTTAGATAATATCCAATTTAAGTTCTTAAAAAGAATAGCCCATGTTATAGGTTATAATTTATCACATTGCTCGGTTGGACAACTTCAAGATACTATAGGGGTTCATCATCTTGAAGTAAGACGAAAATTAGCGGACATAATATTTATTTTTGACATTCTAAACGGTTTTGTTATTTGTCCTGAGATCTTAGCCTTAATTAATTTCCGTATTCCTCCTAAAAACACACGTAACTTAGATTTGTTTAAAATCCCATTTTATAAAACAAACATTGGTACTAACTCATCCCTCCCTAGAGCCCTTTTTTTTAGCCAATATTGTTTCTGCCACACTTGATTTTTTTAATACGTCTCGTTATGCCTTCAAAGCTAATACGTTAATTATACTTAATAATAATAATTTAAATATATGAATTATCTCTAATCTTGAATTAATTTTTATACTGTATTAATATTTTTACTTACTGTTCATTTACCTATTACTTTTATTTTTGTTTTAATTATTACTAATTTTTTGGAAAACTACCCTAATGATTTTTACTTTGTTCTATTCTGTTTTATGTTTTTATGAAATTGCTCTTTAGTCTGTTGTACTATTGTATATTTTTATCTTTTCTGTAAAAGGACTTATCGTCCGTTGAATAGGTATATATATATATATATATATATATATATAATAATATATAATAACTATAAATTTAACACCGATTGTGGTGATAAACTCCAAAAAACTATAAAAAATTATTGTCCCCCCCCCAAGTGTTAGTAACATAAGTAATAATAATTATTCACAAAAATTGACAATCGATCAGCTAATTTTTAGCATAGTTTAGTAATTACAAAACTTACATAATACATTTGGGTTTTTGGGTATTACATATTATTATATTATACATGTCTGCGGAGTCGCTACTATCACAGAATAAATTAAATTAAATTTCATTTATTCTGTGCTACTATACGGGGACCGAGCTTCAGGAACAGTAAACAATTGTATTGGTACATCATGAAAAGGTGAACATTATCTAATAATAGAACTAAAAATGTTTAAAGTAGTATTTTTGTTCGGTGCATAAAAAAACAGCTGAAAAAACTATTTGTCTATTTGCATAGACGCAACCAAAGTTTATATTTTTTTGAGGGGAGGGGGGGGGCTAAAAGTACTTAGACAACACAGACCAGGATCAGGACCATAGATCAGAAGGGCTATAAAAATATTTATGGAAGCTAAGCTCCTCCCTAGTTGCACTTATGTGAATGTGATTACTCTATCTTATGTTTCTAAACTTAGCGGTTAACGCGACAAATGACAATCATGTGCGTTTTCTTCAAATGACAAGCAACTGCAGTATGCAGCAGTACCTATAATGTCATGATCTTCAGGTTACGCACAGGGAACAACTATTGTATTTTATTTGATCACAGAATAAGTTGTTGTAACACATGTGGAAACGATAATTGACAATAGTGATAACAGATTTTTTTAAGTCGGAGTATTTGGATTTACTCTCCGCTGTGTTTATAATCAATTACACACAACATGAATTATTCATTTCTGAACTTTAGCTAAAATTCTTCGATTCCTCTGGAATATTCTTTAAAACGTGCTCAAACGACTCCCCTCTGTGTACACTCTTTTCACCAGTGAATCGATATGTGACTCGCGTTCTCTCTAATTGTCCTTTATTATTAATATTTCAACGTGCACTGTGCATAAAGTCTCGTATCTCTGTAGTCTGTTTAATAATAAACTTCAATAAAAGCTCCCTTGATCCACAACACAGTCTTCCTAATAGTGCTAATACACAAAATTTACTCCGAAAGTTGTATCCCACGTCAACGTGATGAGTTTCATATATATTTAGTAGTTATTAATTTAATAATTACACATGAACTACATATAAAATTTGATAAAATAATTTGTAGTTGATCCAAATGTTAGAAAAATACCAAGATTCCATAGGTATTGAAAAGATTTTTATTGAAGTCTGTCGAAGGCTTTTTTTGAAATTATACTATTTTGAAGTCTGTTATAATATTATATAGAACTATAGATATTCGGATATTATTGTGTTATAATTATATAATTCAAGGGTGGTAAAAATTAGAATAGAAAAAATAAAAGCAAAAATTAAAAAAAAAATGTGAAAAAATTTATTCCGGTACCGGGAATCGAACCCGAGCCTCCTGGGTGAAAGCCAGGTATCCTAGCCACTAGACCATACCGGATTGCTGTTCAGCATATTACAGTTTATAGTATTTAGCTAATATAATTTTCAGTAATGATAATGAATTAAACTATAAATTAATTAGGGTTGAATAGGTATATATTAATTATTAGTACTTTGAGTATTTTAACGTTCTAATATCTGAACTCACTATAATTGATAACAGAATATTATCGATTAATCATTAATTAGGTATAAAAAATATAACTATTAGGCACACCTTATCCCTTATTCATAAAATATTCTTATTAATACCTATACTTGTAATTCATATTCTTCTTGTTTCTTTGTTGATTTTCATAAACGAGATCTGTCGTTCATAAACTACACGTGTACGACTCTATACTCGGTATATTATCAGCTACAAGTAGGTACATTTATATTGCTAGTCAAAATTTTCCATCGAAAAATGAACTTGATAAGACGTTACAATCACAACGAAAACGCTCCCTGGGGCAACAAAATTAAGCCATCTCTCCAACCTATAAAGAATGGTACACACATTGTTACATAATGTAATATACGAAGAGGCAGTTTTAAAATTTGTCGCTCCTAAAAAATTGCCGCTAGTGGCAAATACGGGACCGTTGCTCCTTCCTGAATTCGGCCCTGTGTACAGGCAAAGACGACTACAAACGCTAAAATCTTTTCAAATATATATACTTATGCAAATATTCAATAGTCAATATTTTATGTATAACGCGTCTTAATGTACTTATGTGTATGATGGTAAATAGGATAATTGTGTTGTTTTTTTTTTTGTTGATGAAAATCTCGAAGTATATGACGTATATAATTCAACGAAACAATGTTTATTTTTTTATTGAAACCGCAACATAGGTATTCGCTGGTGGCAAAAAAACGTGACACACACTGCGCAACGTTCCTAATAATTATCGTCTAACATACCCATGTCCTATACATCATAGGTAGGTACAATAATATTCACTACCATTCGAATTGGATTAATATGTGATTATGTTTTTCAAAGGCAGCTATAAACCTACTACTATTGTGGGTATTAATGATATTGGTCTTGAATAAACCATAAGTCGGTATACTTTGACAGTAATATAGACGAAAAAAGACGTGGTATAGCTAAAAAGTAGGCAAATAGACAATCTATATACTATCATTGATTATAAATTCTAGTGTTTATAATCAATGGTACTATCCAGTGATGTGTTCGTAATTTTTTTCTAGGGTATACGCTCAGCACATAGACGTATATTGAGGGGAGGGGTGGGGAGCTTAATCCTCTCTCTCTCAAAAAAAATTTCTTACCAAACCTAAAATTAACTTATGGTGTGTCGTGGGGGTATACCACCCATCGCATTTTTATATTTAAATTGATTATCTACCTAATTATATAGGTTATAAACTATTGTTTAAGTCAAATTATTAAACATCTAAATATTATTATTTTATTATTAAATATTACTATTAATTTGATTCTACTATTGTTTAATTAGTGAGTATATTATATTTTAAGTAATTTTTATCTTGCCCCTGGTGGGATTTTATCCTACATATCAACGTTAATTAAACATATCAACGACTTCTGGAAGAAAAAAAAAAGAAAAGTTTACAAAACGCCTGAAAACATGAACATAGGCAACAGAACGTCGCGGCTGCTCGTGCGACAGTATCACACAACAATCCGTTGTTACATTGTACCATTGATTAACAATAGTATTTATAATCAATGATTGTACTATGGCTCTTCGTGCAGGAGTCGGACTGTAAGCCATGATATTCTGTCCATCACACACACAACACATGAGACCAAACATTTATTGAGACTGAAGTGTTTCGCAGTACAAAAATCATAACATTGAACAATGAAGACAAATTACGAATAGTTTGATTGTGCAAAGATCAGCATTTTAATAGTAAATGATACATTCATCAGATTTGATTACAATTATGTTCGGATTTGCACTTGACATGAAATTGAATTAGGTACAGCAATATTAACATAACGCCAAAACCGTGTTGTGCCAATATTGCCAATGATACGAGAATTTGACCCATCTGAATGGTTAAATAATAAATGGAGTATTATGATGTAATGGGAGAATTCAGAATTATATTAAGGTCTAATCCACTGGTTCCCAAACTGGGGGGCGTGTACACATTGCTGGGGAGGCGCAAGCAGTTATTACGAAACACAATTTTTATTGATTAAATTTTTTTTATTTTAAAACGTAGAGAAATAAAATTAGTAGACTGGTTCTCTTTATCCGTTCTCGGGTATCAATAATGGATAACCGATTATGATTATAATGTTTTGGCCGCATTAAAGTTTATTTTTAAAGAACACAAATAAATATGATCAATTTTTTTTCAATTTAAAAAAGGGGGGAGGCGCGAGATTTTTGAAAATATATAAAAGGGGAGTAGAATAGAAGAGCTTGGGAACCACTGGTCTAATCTAATGAAAAAATGCAATTTCCTAGAAAAATAAAATATTTATATTCTACATGTTTGGTATAATTTTTTTCTATTTAATGTTAAATTGTAATTTTGACTTGGGACCAATACAACTGACAATTTTTTAATTTGTAAAAACTAACACATTAATAAATTATTATAGAATATAAATGATTATGGAGAAATTGTACAATTTAACAATGATAAAAAGAATAAAATAGTTAATGTCTGAAATTTAATTGCTTACCATTAAACACATTTTTGTGAAAATAACATTTTTACTTTTCATACTACAATTACTACACAGGTGTAATTAAATATGAAACCATGTGGATTAAAATGTATAAATATTTATACTTGTACTAACTAATGCTAAACCTGATTACTTTAAAAATTATTGTATATTTCAGGTGGATACCGAAACGGACTATCACCGCTGGACCACTACCATTGCTGGACAACTTTTAAGTCAAACACCTTTGGAAAATGTCAAATATCTCGACATCCTTGGCATTGTTTCAGACCACACACCATGTCAACGATACTCGTCATCAGAGTCTATCGCAGTGTCCGCATTCAAACCCAAAAAGACTAGCTTGGATGTGCAAGAAGTTAATAATAATCATATATCGCCATGCGGTACCGGTATGCGTTTGTACAAAAAGAATGTTTCACACTTGCCAGACTTGATAAGAGAATGCGAACAATCTCGCAGATCACCTGCCAATGAGTTCTCAAACTTTGTACCCGTTAAACAGAAACGTATGATGTTCGAAGGTTCACACATGTGTTCATCAAAAAGTGTAGATAATTTGCACCATTTATCACCTTTCACAGCAAAAATGAAGTCAAAGTCCATGTACAATTTGGATCTTAGCACAGTTCCAGTAAAAGACATTTGCAGATATTTCGAAAGCAGGTTCAACACCAATGAAAAAAATACCATCCAATTCAGATTGCTGCATTAACTTAAGCATATTATAGACAATACAAATGAGATAAAAGTTATAATGATGTTAACTAAACACTGTATTACTTATTATTAGGCTTTTTAAAAAAAATAAAAATGTCCAAATATTTAAGAAACTATTATGATAATATATTACTTAATGTATACTCTTTAGTCATTAATAAATAATTATGTTTTTAAATAAATGTAAAACAATTAAAAATCATATAATTTTTACAAATGTTGAGCTAAAAATAATAATAAATATTTGCCTTCTTAACAATATCAAAAACAATTAAAACTTAAATGTTGTCTTAAAAAAGAAGAGAAATTATATAAATAGATGAATCAAAAATCATTCTGTTCTACCCATGAATAAATTATTCCTACATTAATATGTTAATTAATGACTATAATATATATATATATATATATACTGTTTTGTAACAAAAACTGATTTTCACCAATTTAAGTACATCTAATTCACCAATTATATATTATAGACACATCCAATTAAACAGCCAAAACTATAATTTCAGTACTGCAACTATATAACTGTATGATAAATAGGTTATATTAACCGTAAAGGCAGCCCCATAAAAGTGTACCTATAACCTTTTACAGTTATTTACAAGGCAGATGGAAATAAAAAAAAAAAAACGTGTTATGCACAATTTTGAAGTCCATTTTTTAAAGCACCAATGGAAGTAGAGGTATCTCCCATTTGAATGATCAGGTATCTGTTGGTTACAGTTGAACTTCAATGAATACACCCTGTTAATCTGAAAATATTAACATAACATTATATTGGCAATAATTACATTTTGTAGGTATATTTTTTACAACAGTTAAGTCAACACTGTGTTTAAATAAAAGTGAATAAAAAATTAGTCTGAATATTTACCCGTAGTTAGTAAATAATTATCTTTGGACGTTGAATCCAGTGCGCTGTCATACTTGGAATGCGTCAGATCAGACAATTCTTCAAAATGTTTCTGTCGTTTTCGCACATTCCAATGTAGACATTCAGCCAGTGAATCGAACCAGTCAGATATCTGGTCCTGAGCACATATTGACGGCACCGAATAAATGGATGTGGTTACTCGCAAGCTGAGAATAAAATATTTAATTAATAAATTAATGACTATAAAGTAAGTATGCAAAGCAAATCAACGAAAAGCCAAAACACAAGCAAATGTATACACATGGTTATCAATTTATCATATTATATTCCAAATGAATTAACACCTAATTGATTAGTATGGTTAAATGATAAAACTGTGCAGTATCATTAATATAAAAAAGAACGGGTGGGCCTCGCTTTGCTGTACAGTTGGGGGTGGAGTGTACCTCGTTAATAGGATAGGTCATTATTACAATGGATTTGTTAAATTTGAATGCAATGATAGATATCATTGTATACGAATAACAATCCTGAACGGAGTTAATATGTTTGTCTAAAATGTTCATTTAATAATATAATATTTTATATTTAAATTGAATTATAATGCAATTTCCTAAAAATTTAAATTTAAAAGTCATACAATTTTTTCTTTTAAGTCTGGTAGAAATTTTTTTAAATATTTTTGAAGGTAAGCTTATAGACAATCTATTGTTAAAATTTTGAACCTAAAGTATAAACAGAAAATTTTTAATTAATTTTCAACTACAAAATAACTTGCAAATTATCGCGATTTTAACATATTTTATACAAATTTGAAATTTATGGGCTTATAAAAAAAATTTAAGTGAAACCATCTCCAATATTTTTTAGTTACAATAAGTGTAACTTATATTTAATATTTTAATACATTTTCAAGTGTTTTCGGACAGCCAAAAAATTTTATAGATATTTAAAAAAAAAAACTTATAAAAATCGAAAATTTAAATTGTCTATAAACAAGTCAAAATATGTTAAAATACTTTGAAAACTTAACCATGTATAGAGAATACCAATAAAAAGATTTGGTGAAAATTTCAAGTTGTTGCGGTTTTTCGTTTTTGAGTTAGAGCATTTTAAAAAAACCGATATGATTTGTCAGTCTAGAATTTTATATATTATATTATATTTTACATGTAATTTTATGTCAATATTCACTGTTCAAACACTTATAAAAAAAAATTGTGCCTATGGATTTTGATGATTTTTGAATGACAATAAAAATTACTTGTGTGGAATATTCTATTAAATTTTCAAGTAATTTGTACCAGCCAAAAATTTTTTATCACCGATTATAAAAAAAAAAGGTAAAAAAATCGAATTTTTTAAATGCCTACAAGTGGCTTAAAAATCAATATAATATTTTGAAAAAAATATGACATAAAGGAAATGCCTATCTTAACAACTGGTGAAAATTTCAAGTTTCTGCGACTTGTACTTTTTGAATTATAACAAATATTTAAAATCGTTTGACCATAAATCGCCATTTTATGCAATTTCGTAAAAATTTAAATTTCAAACGGTCATAAAATTTGTTCCTTTTGGTCCAATAGAATTTTTTTTATATATTTTTGAAGATTAGCTTATTAACAACTAGTGTCAAAATTTTAAACCTTAAGTATAAACAGAAAAAATTTTATGAATTTTTATCTACAAAATAACTTGCAAATTATAGTGATTTTGACACATTTTATACAAATTTGAGCTTCATGAGCTTATAAAAAAATTTGAGTGAAACGATCACCGTTATTTTCTAGTGGAGATAAGTTAAGCTTATTATAAACCTTGTATTAAATTTTCGAGAGTTTTTGGCCAGCCAATTAAATTTTATAGGTGTTTAAAAAAA
>JAIPRK010000010.1:19780-60988 GCA_025469195.1 Chaitophorus viminalis
TAGACAACCTAGTGTTAAAATTTTGAACCTTAAGTATAAACAGAAAAAATTTTATGAATTTTCAACCACAAAATAACTTGCAAATTATCGCGATTTTAACATATTTTATACAAATATGAAATTTATGAGTTTATAAAAAAAATTTGAGTGAAACGATCACCGTTATTTTCTAGTGGAGATAAGTTAAGCTTATTATAAACCTTGTATTAAATTTTCGAGAGTTTTTGGCCAGCCAATTAAATTTTATAGGTGTTTAAAAAAAAAAAATTACAAAAATCGAAAATTTAAATTGTCTATAAATGAGTCAAAATACTTGGAAAACTTAACCATGTATTACCTACGTATTACCTATGTGTTACTTAACTACCTAACCTAACACCAATATAAAGATTTGATGAGAATTTCATGTTGTTGCGGTTTTCCGTTTTTGAGTTAGAGCATTTTAAAAAAATGTAGTTTGTAAAAACGTGATTTTGCGTAAAATTTCCCGTTTTTTCGTAATTTTTTTAACGTTTTTTTCGATTTTTGCAAAAAGTATTAAAAAAGTTGAATTTTTAACTTGCTCAAGTACCATCTACATTCACTTTCCTTTCAGAAAAGTTGCTGTATAAGTAAATCGAAGCATTTTTACTGCAAAAAAAGTTGTCGCCAGACACAAAAAAAAAAAAAAAAAAACACACATCATTATAAAATCAATAGATTCTATCACTCCGTTCAGAATCTAAAATATTGTGTTTAATGAATGTAATTTGTACTTAGTAAATATTATATAGATTAAAAAAAAAAAAAAAAAAAAAATAAGAATTAAAGTGGTTGAAGTCATATAATATTTACTGTTTCAGCCACTTATGTGAGAATTAAACTTTACTGTGCTCATTATCTATCACCAAATATTATTCTACATTTTAAATTGACCGACCTATCATCTGCACACAATTCCTGCTGATTTCGGCCATCAAATGAAACCCAAGCTGTTGATCGGGCATCTGGACTCAACATAATCTGTAACAAGTATCCAACCCTGCTTTATCAGTAAAAAAATTACAAATTTATAACCCACAAAACTTGATTTAAAAAACACATATTCTTTTCTTTAGCCAATTGACTTATTTTTACGATATTTATTTTAAAATTCTAAAACTAAACTAGCATCATTTTTAAAAACTAAAATAATGTATAACTAAAAATATTTGAGCTTTAAAAGATAACCATGTGCAATTCAAAAGCATTTAAACAAATATAAGCACATTCACAAAACAAAATCAATTAATAATTTGATTTTAATATTATTAAAATCTTCAATATTTTCTCTCCTATTACCTATCACCATGGAAAATCTCTTGCCGATTACGACCATCAAATGAAACCCAGGCCGTATTGCGACTATCTGGTGATACCATTATCTGTATAAAGAAACAAAACAGCCTAACCTTGTTTACCTATTAAAAAAATATTTGTGTGCCTAATAAACTATAACTATAAGCTAATTTAAATTCCAAAATACAAAGATTCCACACCACGAGTGTGAATAAATGAATATTTAAGTAATATAATTTATCTTTCTAGGTATTAGTCATAATTCATAAATAATCATTAGTATTTGCATAAATAACTAACATATCTTGATACACACGAATAAGAATTAATTTATACAGTTTAAAAGCTCATGACTATCAAGTATTTTTTTCTTCTAATTATTATGAAAATTAGGTTACCTGTCCTCATTATTAAACCAGCTTAAAATCAATAGAATTATTAGTTATTATGAAAAAATAATTATTATTATTAAGTATTAAACATTTTTTTCAATTTAATAATTATTAAATTCTAACTTTTTAAATAAAAAATTTGATAATTAAGTCTTATGGTAATCTTGATAAAAAAAAACCCTATACACGGTGTTTCAGGACGATTCGACAAATGCAATAACTTTTGTTTTATACATTATTTTTAATTTGTTTAAATTGATATAGTATCATACCACAACAAAATTGTATTAAAATATTATTTTTTTTTTTACTACTGGAACTCAAATTTTATTTTACCATTAAAAAAATATCAAAATCATTAATTAATTATGATTTTTTAAAAATTTTAAAAATTTGAATTTAATAATTAAAATGATTGTGTAATATTATTGAACATTTTATTATTATACATACTATTATTAAGATAAGGTTTTATCTAAATTAATGGTGATATACAATATTTAGTAATAAAATTGTTTAACAGAATATTATTGTTAACTTATTTACAAATTTTTAAAAAGTAATAGAAATTAAATTTTATTAGAGTGTTAAGTATCAACATTTTTCTAAAAATCCATGTCACAAAATGACTATTATGAATATTTTTTTAATCAGTAGAACAAAATTAAAAATTTGGAATCAAAATTGAGTTTAATAAAAAAAAAAAAAAATAAAACAAATGTTAAATAAATTTTTAATGTAACACAGTATAATATAATTTATCAAAAATAATGAATAGAACAAGTCATTGTATTTGTCGAATCATCCAGAAACATCCTGCATAGTAATACAAATAATAAAAAATCTGATACTTGCTCATCTCTTATTTACTATTTTTATAATATTAACTAATAAATATTGTATAATATTAGGTATAGTAAGAAATTATTTCATATTTCCCATCCTATAATTGAAGAAAATAGAATTAAAAAGAGCTAATTTATTCATTTAAAAGGCATATCGAAGAAAGTTTCTCGACCATGAATAATTTAAAATAAGTAATTAATTATATTAATGTTTATTAATGTTTAGTTTTGTAATATGGTAAGGATAAAATTTACTGGAGATAATAAAAAAATTTTAATCAATTTTCTCAAACATTTTATTTTAAAATCATTATTATTTAAGTTATGTTTTGGCATTTATATAATTTTGATAGTGAATTTAATATTTATAATATCAATTAAAATATTATTTCGGTAACAGTTAAAAATGATTTCCAGTGTTAAATTATTAAATATAAATACCTAAATTATATACTTAAAAGTATAACAAGTATACAAGTATAAAAGTACAACAAATATTAAACTGTTATTAAAGTTATTAAATGTTGTATGATACTTAACATAATATTGATTCATAGAAACTATATAATAATAATTAAATTAATTACTGAAATAAAATAATCCTCATTATTCAAATATAAATAGGTGTGGAATCCCTTAAAAATAATAATTTACTTTTAATTCAACACCAGCTGGTACTACTATTGGCCTGAATGACAGAGAATGAGGACAAATGGGTGTCACCATAATAGCTGGAACACTTGGGTGAATCATTGATGCACCAGCTGCAACTGCATACGCTGTACTTCCCGTTGGTGTTGAGACAATCAAACCTAGTTATAAATATAATATATTAGAGTTATCAAATATATTTATCTGATTTTTATTTTTATTTATCGTCGCTCTGTAATATTTTAAAATCAAGACTAATTCGTATTATTAAAAATAAAAGTACATTATACCTAATAATAACTAAACAAATTTCAGCAATTATAATAAATTTTTAAGATAGATAGCACATAAGATTGTTAAATTTCTGGTAAGTCATAGAAATATATAAATATTGCACCAATGGCAAAGTATTTACCATGTCTAAACTAAAGGAAATTTTGAAATCTGTTTACTCAATAATTATAAAAGTATCACATGCTGAATTTAAAGATCAACTTGAGTGATATTTAGTTTTATGTAATACCAAAATACAATCTTAAATTAACACATTAACATTTTAAATCATTTTGTCGTTGTTCAATAATAACTTAATAATATTTTATAACAAAATAAGCATTACCATCTCCTTGAACAGATGTTATGTGTTTTCCATCCAAAAACAAGTCAATGTTAGACAGGTATGGTGATGGTCCACGGTCAATTACGACTTCATTCAACACCAGCAAATTTAAAGGCGGTTTTTCTTTATCCTCGTTCTTTCTAACAATTATGCACCTCAGTCTACTGCGTAACGTCAGCGCAGCGTGGCCTTCTAAGACATTGGTCACTTGTTGTTGGAAATTATCAAATTTGAAAGGCGTCAAAAATCCAAGTGAACCCAAATGGAATGCCATAATTGGTGGTACAGATTGCTAAAAACGAATACATACTTGTATATAAACATATCTATAACAAAACAAGCATGTTATTTTGCATACTTGAAACAAAAGACTAGCATAGAGCAGAGTACCGTCCCCGCCTAAGCAAATAATAAAGTCTATTTTATCGGTCAGATCGTCTTTGCCATCTTGGAATGACTTTAATTTCTCTTGTACTTCCATGAAGCCCGAGTTGCTGGTGAGCATTGTGTCTTCCATTACAGAGTGTTCCACGAATACAATCATGCTCTTCTCCTAGAGTACGAAACAAGATCATGACACATGAAAGAAAATAAACAAAAATAATGATAGACAGTGGTGTTGTAGCACGGCACTTACTTGTATCAACCATCTGACGAGTTGTATAAAAGGGGGCAACACGGACATGTCCCGAACTTTTTTTATCACCAACACAGAGAGCGGATTCTTGTACCACGTAAGACGTTGGCTGGCTGGATCTTGGATTGTCCTGGTAAGGGGTAAAGAAATTAACACACAATATGTAATGGCGGCGTAGGACTTACATTAACATCGCGGAGTTTTTCATGATACGGCCGCATGGTCCGAACTGTTGGACAGGGCTGGGGGCGTTCAGCGATCGCGTCCTCCTGAAACACAACACGTAAAAACCTCGTCAGTCGGATATACTCTTATGGGCTGAATAGGGCGCGCGGCAGACAAATAGGTAGGTAGGTAACAACAATCGGGTCCGGAGGGCAGTTGTTGTGCTTACAGGTCCACGTCGTCCGCCTCGCCAACGTCGCCATCGTCGTCGCTGACGACCGCGATCACCACGTCGTCGTCATCGACGGCCGGGTCGTACGCGACCGCCGCCGAGTCGTCCTCGACGTTCATGACGGCGAGCGACGGTGACACGGGCGCGACGATCCGCGGTATGCCGTCTCGTTTCCACGCATTACGTGCGGCAGCGGTGGCGGCGGACGAGCGAGAAGAACCGAAGAAAAGAGGAACCCTTGGCGACGGCGTTTGACAGACGAATAAAAATGAACGTACGCTATCGGCTGGTCTTGGCGAATTATTATAATGATAATTGTTTTTGTAACTACTATTGTATAATACTTTTATCACTAATATTTAAACGACATTGCAGCGAACGAGTGGACAGCTTTCAGTATTACAATTTAC
Organism: Chaitophorus viminalis; assembly: GCA_025469195.1. Lineage (NCBI taxonomy): Eukaryota > Metazoa > Arthropoda > Insecta > Hemiptera > Aphididae > Chaitophorus > Chaitophorus viminalis. The sequence goes on from JAIPRK010000010.1 coordinate 25,049, forward strand.
AATATAAGCACCGCCGCGGGCTATCGCGACCATTGATAAGCCGGTGTTTAGGGGGTCGGGCGTCGGCGTCGATAGCGGACCCGGAATTCCGATTACAAAAATGTTAATTTACCGTTGTCGTCGCGTGAGCGCGTGCGCGTCGTAATGACGGAGTTCCGTCGCTAGAGCACGATGCATGTATATATTATTATTCTTTTTCTGTGGCACGGGCCACGAGATTTTAAAACATGTCACGGCGCATTTACCTTTCGACGCCAGTGGCGTGGCGAAGGTATTATTTTGGAACAATTGCTCCTTCAAAATTGTTGGGGGGTGGGTGGATCCCTTGCCACAAAATACAGTGGTGACTAGGTTTATCATAGAAAATAGAAAAACACAACGTATTCTACAAAATAACCAAAAATAACTTGCAAATTATCGCGTATTTGACATATTTCATATGAATTTGGACTTTATTGGCTTATAGAAAAAGATAAGTGGTGGGAAGGGTGGGTGAGTGGGTAACTTGTATATATTTTTGCTCCTCATCAAAAATGAGTTCAATACGCTATTATAGATATTATAGTATATGATAACAATTGGGATACCATTTGAATTCTGTTAATGTTTGCATTTATATTTTTGAATTTTTCTGTATCATAAGCTGAGCTATATTTATGCAATGACAAATGGGACATTTGCACTGGGCCCATTAACATTGTTTTATACCTTTTTATCATTATTTCTCATAAAATTATGGATGGTTTATAAAGGCAGCAGAATAAAAATGTATAATAAACATTGAGATCATATATTATATTCTGTAACATTACAATATTATGATCCAACAATGCATGAGCTACAAATAATACATAACATATATACGTCGTTGTTTTAAAAAATATATTGTTCTTATTTCATTTTAGCATCGAAATAAATTTAGATTTGGGGTCTAAAATTGTAAATTGTACTAAACCCATGAATTGATAAATCGGGCCCTGATCATAAGCTAAAAAAATTAAAATATGCAGTGTAAAAATATTTTTATTCAGTTCATTGAAGAATTTAATTTTTCTGTATTATACAATATTAATGTGTTATAACATTATTGTTTATTATAAATTATAGTATGCTTTGTTTTAAATCGATTAAGTACCCAACTAGCTAAAATTAAACAATTACAATTCATTTATCTCACAATGGTAACTAAAAATAACAGACCTTTGATCAGTCAATTGTCTATTCTGTTTCAATAAAATTAATTATTTATGTATCACCTACACTTTAAATATTAATTATAAACATCTGAAATATCAACACTTAAATAAAAAGTACAAATAAGAAATAATAAAAATGATATAATAATAAATTGCATTTAGTATAATCATTGTTTAATTAATGGTATAATATCATATGTTGATATATTTAATTTTACATATGTCGCTTCCAGTAATTTATTTTGTTAGAAATAAATAATATAACGCCCATTAATTATTTAGCATTATGTGTCTTACCCTCTTAGGTACCTATTTCATATTATTTTATCAAATCATTAAACAACAGTTTCGAAAACTGGGATGTACTAAAATCATAAATACTTATACTGATATATGGAATGTGGTATGTGCTATGAAGGCATGAAATGAAAAGATAACTTTGATTTTTGAAGTTTATTGAACATTTTAGTTATTGTTAGGTTACGATATAGTTAGCAATGAAATTTAATAGGCAGTGATGAGGAGAGCGCAGTTCATATACCTATTTATATACATACAACTAAAATTCACACTGTTCAATGCTGGGCAAGTTAATTGGCCTTTTTATCATATGAAGTTAAGATAACATAGAAAAATATTAATGGTAAAAAATGTATTAATATTATTTATAAATAGTCAATACTAACAAAAATAATTCAAGTTAAACATGTAAAATGTATATGTTCTTCTGGTTCTTCATAAAAACTGATAAAAATAAATATTAAATATCATTATAATATTTAGACAGGTATCTTGGGATTAAAACCTTCCATCATTATTTTTGCAAGATAATAAATATTTAGAAAATTTAACTTTAGTACCTATTATTCAATAATAAAATTAATAAATATAATTCTAATTTACCATCAACGATAACAATCATATATCGTTGAAAAGTAAATGCAACGTGACCAAGGCGGTCGGCGATGCACAGCGAAAGAACTTCCTCTACTTTCGTCTATCCCGTGGAGCAAAGAAACTTCCTATTACGTGACGAAACCATGTCTCGGACTCGGGAGTCGGGGTCGACTGATAAGAACGTACATATCTATATACATATCGGTTCTGTAAGCGCTTTTCAGCTGAACAATTAGACACGGTAGTGCTGGTATAAGTAATATCAATATATCATTGACCATAATTAATATACTAATATTTATAATCAATGGTAATATTATGCTTTGGAAGGTCGGTTTTCGGCGTCCTCGTGTTTTGCCCGTGCGTTTTTTCTTCTTTCTATCCGTAAATCGGAAGCGGTTCGAGTCAATAAAATATATTTTATAAATATTTTAATTTTGGAACACTGTTTCCTTTAGAACACCTAGAATGTACAATTGCAAATGATATTAGCCGACCTTCGGTTTTTTAATGGTTTTTTTTTTAATGTTCAAAATTTTTGTTTTTCAACTGTTATGGAACCACACGCACCAATACCGCGAATCAGTAACATCGAACAATAATATTATAATGTAAATATTAGATGGTATCACCCAAATCTTGTTTTGCCGTGGTAAAACTGTAGCGTTTCTTAATTATTTTGATTTATGCATAATATATCAAACAAGAAACGTTTTTTATAACTCGCCGGCAGAGGTACAATAGGTATATTAATAAAACGGTAATTGCAGCATTTTAAAACGACTTTTCGCGGACGATTTATATTGACATCAATCATGACCCGGCACATATTCGGCTACCGGGATAAACGTATAGGTATAATAATTCATCGCACAAAAATATAATTAAATAATACTTCGAACGACTTTACATACACGTTGGATAATTATTCCAAATACTTATATAATTATTTTTTACAAGTCTATTAAACAGTAATATTATTGAGGAATTATTACACGTGCTGAAAGTTATGGCACAAATCTGCCAAAAAAAAAAAGGCGTTCAAACTGACCTTTAATTATTGTGATATAGATATTTCGAATAGACGTGATGGACGTTCAATATGAATTTAACCGTATAAATAAATCTGTATTTATCATACAGTTAATAGTTCGATTAAAATATAATGCGTATATAATACTATAATAGTATACTATATATATATACGTATATTTCATACGAAACTAATTAGCAGTTATATATTATAATATTGCATACACGTATCATCCAGCGTTTTGTGCGTTTAATAAGTGCATCGCAGTTTACAAACATGATAGAGTTATTCGATTTTATCGGAATAATAAGCATAAAATTATGTTTATCATTATTATATAGTTTTAACAGTTATAACATAGTCCTACTTCGTACTAATTTCTAGCACTAATATTATCATATTATATATTATACCACAAGCCGCTCACGGGATTTCTATGTATATGTTATGCGTAAGTCTTAAAGTTTTGATTCGGTTAGTTCATGTAATAATTAGGTAACTTACGAAGTAACTAAAAGTGTAGAGAATGTATAAATATATTATTTATACTTTAACTAGTTAATAGTTATTTTATACACTCTCGTAGCTTACTTCGTTAATATGTCAAATTGTACAAAATATGTAAAATTTCGTTATTTTGCTGTCCAAGATAATAAATAAATAATAAATCAAATAAGACTGATGTCCTGTTTATTTTGTCAGCTTATCGTGTGATTATAAGATTATCGTTGTACAAAAAATTGCTGCGGTTCAAAGTTCAGTAATAGTTTTACTGTCACACGTGTTCACTAGTTCATCTGTCTGACCATCCTATTATTTTAAATATTAATAGTTATAGTTTACAATAAATTTGAATGAAATAGATTTAATGAAAAAATGTATGTTAGTGTTTGCAGAAAAATAAGAGGTATTGTGCTACTATAAATTCTACAATAGAATAACACGTACAAATAAATAATTTAATTATAATTAATTTAGCTTGAAATGAATAAAATATTATAAAATATTTTTAATTTAAATGTATTTTATATACTTTAATGGAAATCAAACTAAAATTGTATATAATATCTAGATATTTGATGAAATAACTAGTTAAAAGTATAATACCTTTCATGTAGGTATTATTTCACACTTTAACTAACGTTTGCAGATAATTCGTGAACTACTACCTAACTTCTACTACCTAGTTTATAGTTATTTCATAAAATAACGGAAACCAACACTTCAACTGTAATATATACACAGTGGTGTGATCTGCTAACATAGATAAAATTCGTTAGCGACGTTAATCCCTAGGATAACAACGTAATACGTAAATGTTAGTTGTTGGAAGTAATCGTTATGGTTTCGTGTATATAATATAATATATTATTATTAAGCACTACGGAGTCATGGATTTTTATGGATTTAGAGCTTATTATATTATTATTGGAACGAACGAGCGAATAATCATAATGACGAAAATGGTTCTCAATACCACTTGATATTATAATATGTTCTCGGAATCCTTTGAAATCGTTTAAGTTCTACGTTACATTCTAAATTCTAATATCATAACATCGTACTTTGCAATACAGCTGTTGCTGTATAACAGAAACAGATAACTTTAAGTTACTATAGAAAGCCAGAGAGCCATTTTTTAGATATTAATAAATTTGGTGGGCCAGAAAGCAAAAACTGGTTAAAATCTGGTTACGTTAGGTAAAACGAGCCAGGTCAACTATTGATCTTTGTGTTCATCGAGAAAAGATTTAAGCACACCGCGAAACGATACAATTTATTTACCACACGCGTACCTACTCGAAATCAGCAACTACCATAGAAGTGTGTGCAAATAATACAATACTAAAGAAATTATTATATTAAATGCAGCTCATCTGTGATCCGATTACAAATGACGCGACGGGTGGATCACTCGGTACCCGATGGTCTTGTATAATTTTGCCACAACACGAAATCGGTAAGCGTTCGTAATCAGTAATCATACCAGCTAGAATTCTTCAAATCGAAATTTTTTAAGTTTTACATCCTATTATACGAAATGTTAAAAAAATTATATACCAACCCTAAACGGCCGATTTTGATAGCTATCGATCGTCGAAACTCGAAAGTATGATAAATGTGTAATAAGTTGTCGCATTGTTATTACGAACAAAAAACCTATATTTTAAACGAGGAATCGATCATATGTCAACGATTATTATATAGCTTGCCGTTTGCAATAGTAATGCAACCAATGTGAATGATGAGACTATATTACTAACGTGTATATAATAATATCGGTTGGTGCCCCAAGAGTATATAATAATATGATCGCTGTACGACTTCTTCTTAAGAGGATTGTACGGCATGATTTTCTGTTTCTGTCCATCACATGTGCGCAACATAGGAATGTAGACGTTTTCTATTTCCAACGTATCGATTGTTCAATTAATGCGATAAAAAGTTTAAAAACTGATTTAAATTCGTCGTTAAGTTTACTTTAAATCGACTTTTCCACTTTTTTGATTTTGTTCCCCAAAATTTTATAAAATAAAATTATACAAATTGGAACATAAATATTAAATATCAACAAAAGTTAATTTTTGAGTATACTCGTATTATGTACAAAATTTAAAAAATATGAGAACGTAGATCTAAAAAAGAATTCACAATGAATTCAAATCAGTTTGAATATAATTATATATAGTTATATATAGTATATATATAGTTTAATTACGATTATGTAAATTTATAATACAGAAGTATATTTACAACGGTTCCATGTTAGCGCTTTAAATGATTTCGCAATATTCGTAGACCTAGGTATATTTTAAGATTCAATTGTGCTATATCCATACAAAACATGAAATATTATTATTTTAATAAATTTATAACCATCCTAGAGTATGAGTATGTGTGTGTTTTAATTGACTTTTTGACTTACACAATATATTATCTTTTTCTTTATAACCGTGTTTATCGTATTTAACATACCTAAAAATACTCATGAAAAAAATATGTAATGTACCTATTTAATGTAACTATATTTTGACCAATCTTTAAAGCAAATTTGTAACGCTACTGCAATAATTATTAACAACAATAAATATTTTGTACGTGAATTAATAACTCAATGCACACAATTTGAATATTCTTACAACTCAATATGGGGTTTTCTATTGCTTCGTCATTCTTATATAAATACAATCAATTAAATTCAATAGTAGGTACCTATTTAGCTAATATCTAAGTATTTTGTAAATAATCTGCATACAAATCATATTTGCATCAATTTACACAATCTTCTATTTATTGAATTGATTTAATGGTATATTCATATACATATAAATTAAATTTACATACATGTGCGTTTACAAAGTCATGGATTGACGCGCAATGACAATTTATTTATAATATGATTATAAATCATAATACACGATTAATATCGTTAAAAATACTTTTGTATTAAAATGATATTAAATTAATTACAAATTACAATATACTTTGTTATTTGGTTTACTATTGAACGGGCCGGGAGCGTAAAATGATAACACGCGCGCCCGGTTACCTATTTTTGATATTGCGTACCACTAATACCTAGATCTACAAAATAGTAAGAAATAGCTGGGTGTGTAGTGGTGTTATAGCTCAGACAGCAGTGGTCGGGATCGCCGGGCAAATACTGTCGAGCTATGTAGTGCGTGTCGTGAAAAATGTGTATTTGTGAATCTGTGTGTATAATGTGGTTGTGTTTACAATTAAAACTAACGAAAAGGTAACTAAATTGACAAATAATGGTAACAAAACGATTAGGCTGGTATAAAATGTGTATGATATATTTATATATACTCAAATAAAATAATAATTAATATATTAGGCATATATGGCCCTTCTGGTCCAACAAGGTATAGTGAACAACAGTAAATAATAAATAAATAAATATATATATATATATATATATATATATATACGGCCCTTCTGGCACGTTAATAATACAATTAATAATAATACATAAATAATAACTCACAGTTTGTGGAGTGCAGACTGGCCAGCTGGTCCTTAATAAATCTATATTATAATAAAATGGTAACACAAAACTTTCACAAGAATACCAAGCGGCGATTAGCGCACGCTCCAATAAAATAAATAGTATAGCGGCGATTAGCGCACGCTTAACAGAATAATATACACCAAATAAATATGTCGCGGCGATTCGCGCACACGACAATATTTTGATTATAAAAAAAAACTATGCGATTCGCGCAAGTATTGGTAATAATAAAAAAAACTGATTAACAAAAAAACTCGGCTATAATAATACCAATGTGATTCGCACGAAAAATAACAAAATGAGTGTCTTCGAAAGTTTTCACTAGACCGTTCTAGACGGGACGACAATAACGATAATTTCAATCACGGCGGCTGTGTTAACTTTTCCACGCAAACGACGCGGCGGCATCGATAACGGTTTTAATCTGCATATTATATAACTCACAACATATTCAAAAATTCAATTATAATTAGGACAAAAATAAACAATAATATGTGATTTGTGTGAGACCAGCTATTTCCCCCGCGACCTTGATTGTTAATTAATAAAATAATGGTTGCCGGTTTCAACGTCAACAACTATAATATATTCATTATGACACGTTCTAGAATTTTCTTATTATAGTTTAATCTATTTTTAATTGTAATGACACAAATCGCCGGACATTTAGTGTTAGCTCATCAATTTTATAGTTTTTCAATAGAAAAAAAATGGATATTATACATTCGTATTTAGTATAATTTACTGTATAAAACTAAATGTAATCGCATTGCTGTAAATGTATAGCATTAAACTTATCTTTATCAATCCGTATTAATCAGTGTATTTAAACATATATACCTACACAATTGTTTTAGGTAAATTTAGTTTTACTATCATTGAAAAAGAAAGTTATCTGTATTTTTATACACGATCTATATTATTAAGGTACCTAATATTATACACATCACTTTGTAACTGTAACTATAAAGACATAAAACTATACAGTTATCTTCTTAATTATTTTATTATTTATTTATAATACACGCGCTTTAAATTATATTTGATAGTTTCCGTTACCATTTCGTTGTTTTGAACTTAGAAGGATTGTAAATAGTTAATGATAGTATTAAAAATGATTAGTACTAAGTACTACCTATGTGTGGAAGATTTCATAATATTTATATCAACCGGCATAACCGCATGCAATTCGGTAGTCAAAGAACAATAAAAGTTTTGTAAATCCGAATTCGTAATATTATAATATTATTATGACCTATATTGGCTAATACGTAAATTGCCATTAACTGTACTAGTAGTAATTTTAATCAATGGTATTACGTAACAGAAAATTAAAGACCCTAACATACCAACTGTGCATGTATTACGTTTCTTTATTCGGTTTGGAAACAATGCATTGTAATTATTAATTCTTTTGATAATTGAGACTAAAATGTCATTCATACACTTTTTGATTCAAATAAGTAGATATGTATTACCACATTGGTTCACAGCATATAGATAGATATTGTAAATCGTACTTTGTTTATATGGTTTTTACATCGCAGTTCATATATTATATACGTATTTACTATTTATTATCTAATTGCTTGATGTTTTCTTCATCCCGACGACCATGGAATTAATAATTAAAGTATTATAAATTATATCCAATAAAAAATTGACCACAGAAAAAATATACCTTTTGTGAAAAATCTTCTGAAAGAGGAAGTTTATAAGACTTAATTCAAGTATGTCTCGTGGTTATTATATAATTGCACCTGCTATAACGGATTTCGTGCACCAGGGTACATGTGGGTAAGGATTTATTATAATTGGAGTTAGTGGTTATATATTACGGAAGATTGTTGTAGTTTTTTTTTTTTTTTACATAAGTAATCATTGAGATGTAACAATAGAAATTTGTCCTTCTCAAATGCACGTGATGATCAGCTGAAGTTCATTCCATAGCTATATTACAATAATAATATAGGTAATAATAATAATAATAATATTAATTATTATTATTATCATTACATTCATTACATACACTATTCTGCTAATACATTATTACGACGAAGAGTTGTGAAACAAAAATATATTATTTAACTGAGAAATGTGTGAGTACAGCTTGAATAATTTTAACAACATTGTTAGAGATTGTAATCATACGTATTAGCGTATTGCCGACTATAGAGTTTATCACGTTTACGTATTTCATGTAAATTTATTTACACGTTTTTGCAACCATATATTTGTTTATGGACACAATACAATATCAATTATACTAATACTAAGATAAAAAGTCAGACAGAAGGATCAAGCCATGTAAAAGAGAACTAACATGACTACTAGACTACATGGGCATTCTAATTTTTATTTCCACCTGACGTACGTGCAACGGATTAACAAATTTTTTCTAATTATAACTATATGGATAATTGAGTTTTATAATTTTTAATACTATAATAGTAAAATGATCCTTGCTATTACTTTATTATGTAAATAATTGTCGAGAAATAACGTAATAATATGAAACGTTTAAAAAGACAGTCAAGTCGGCTCGCTTATATTAGTAGACGGGCGTCGAGTAATAATTGTAACTTGTAATATTGTGTTTATTATAAATTTAATAATTAGTGTATATCATCTACTAACGATTAACGAATAATAATTAATGTGATATTATTTACTATAACCCTTATATAACCTAACCCATATATAATATATAATCCTTGGGGGCTATTATTATTTATTTATCTATTTAAATTAAATTATTATTATTATAATTAGAACTATATGAACTTTTACCTAAATATTTGAACACTGCTGTCATACCAAGGATATTTTGTTTTGCTCGTAAGAAAAATACAATAATGATGGTTAATAATAATTTGTTATTGAAATGTACGTACCGTATGAAAAAGAAACAAAGGTATTATTCGATTAATATTAAACAGATGACATATCACATATTATAATTTCATCATATTTCATATAATTGCTCTACAGAGGCATCGAAATATTAAAATATATGTGGGGAAAATCATATTTGACAACCCACCCACTAATCATTATTAGATCCTGTGCCTATAAAAAAAATAGTTGTTATGTAATTTGATTACCCCGGGTTCCAGTTTCCGTACGGAATAATACTATACTTCAGCAATACCTATATACAAAACCGAGTTTCTATTTTATAAGGTCGACAAACTTCGCTTTATAATTAACCTAGTTTATTAAAACTGTTTGTAGAATAAAATATAATAAATAATAATAACTATAATATAATTTATCCATACAAACATGGTTTTGAGTATTAATTGCTATATGTACTGGACTGGTGTCTGGTATAGGTAATATTATTATAACAAGCTATAAAAAATAAGTGAATTTATGGTAAGATAAAAAGCCTCTAAGTTCGTTGCGCAGAGGTGATGAGTTCATAGTACCTAATCGATGTATCTCTGCGCACGGAGGCGAATGATACATGCATAGTGCATTTAGGTTAAAGCGATTTTGTTGACTCGAAATATTTTTTCAACTTCTTTGATAACTCATATCCAAACTAAGATTTTTTTAAAACATAATTGTTTTACTTAATATCTTATTATTATATATAATATAGTCACACTTTAAAATTTCGTATTTAGATTAAAAGTGAATTCGTATGACGCATAAAATATAATCATTATATTTCATATTTTGGAAGGCGTTCATAAAACGTAGTTTTCGATCGATTTCGTTGTTCTATTCCTCTGTACAAAGTAGTCTTATAAGAAGTCAATTTATCATGAAAAAAAATACAATATATGTTACAAAATAATACATTATTATTATATACTATTATGTATTATACATAGTATTTATACACACTTTGTCGTGCGTCAAACGTAAAATCGCGATGTACCGGACGAGTTCATCACAAGGTCATACACATTTTTATAATAACCTTGATCAATGTCAAGGCGTTTACTGTTTATTGGTATTTTTATCATTTTATACTTATTTATTTTGTCTTTCATTTTCTAAAATTCGAGTACAAAATATATTAACACAGAATTTACAACGCAATATATACATACGTACATACATACATACATACGTATATGGTGTGTATATATATATGAGTATATATTATATACACGTATCTGCGGTAATGCCGTGGATTAAGTTACGAACACGACGACCAATATATTATATTGTTACATGACTCGCGGTAGAATACAATATATATGCACTTTAGTGAGTAATGCCATTTTTAGGTTGCATAAGATATTTTAAATTTAAGGCTTGATGAATAGACGAAAATAAACATCGATAACATATTTAATATGCATCCATATACTATTCGCCCATACGCATAGATATTTGCGAATCGCATTTCATATCGCATGCACTACGAGCTGTATACAATACATGTTTACAGTTAATACCATCCTATATGCTGCAAGGATAATATGTTATAGCCTATAGGCAAAGGCGCATTTTCAATTTTTGACTTGTAGGGGCTTCACATATTTAAACAAAACAGATCCGTGGAGGGATCTGCACCCCACACTCCCTGTTTAAGTATCTTTAAAATATAACTTGATGTAATATAGTATACGTATTAATGATTTTTTTTTATCCAGTTTCCAACATTAATTTATTACAATATCTACGTATATTTACTAAAATAAATAACATTTAGGGTCTTATATAGTTATATATACAAATCCCTTTCCCCAAATTGCGCATATGGTTATATAGAGTGACATTATGTATTAGATACCCTAAATTAGCAATAATAATTACGGATACAACGATATGTATTTTTCGAAATATTTGATTATAGGTAGATTTCTTCTTTTTACACAAATATGAAATTAAATAAGATTTATATACATACAATGTACGTAATACATTATTGTAATAGATATATACATTATAAAATAATTATATGATTACAAAATACAAGTTTCATCCACGACGACCTCGCCGTGTTCCATTCGGAGATTTATACCTAATAATATTTTTAATGACGTTATAAATAGGTTTTAGTTGTGTCTTGTGTTGTACTTATATACTATATAGTATATACGTACAGGACGTGAATGCTTATGCTTAAATTGTACGCTTTAAATGATGAAGCGGTTTTGTACAATGTGCACAAAGTATATGTGTAGAAAGATCAGAGAGACCATAATATAATGAAATGCTATAACGATGCGTAACAGTAGTGGTATTTGTGCAAAAAAAAAAAATTAAAAAAATCGCCTTTGCCTTTATTTTTGAATTTGCAAAGTGTTGCACGCGTGGCCTTGACTCTACCTACCGATGTAGGTGAACATACAGGTACTATATAAGTGATGTATTTGTTTTCATAAGTATATAATTAGTATGAGATAGATGCAAAGTACCTAACAATATTATTGTATGTATACTATGTGCGTTCGATTTAAAACGCACCCATTAATGTGCAGTAGTTATCATCTTAATAAACAAATATTTGTCAAAAAAAAAATAAAATACAATAACTATATAATGACAAAATCATTTAATCGCTACTAGGCGGGTCCCATTTTGATTACTGAGCCCCATTCCTAGTTACATCTCCATCTACTTAAGTTACACGCGTTATAAGTTCTAATTTACACACGCAGTACTTGAATTTCCAAAACAAAAGCTGTTTACTTATTACAAAATTTTGTCTGCACCAATATGATTTCTATCAATATGTGCCCTCCCCCTTCACAATTTCTAAATTTCCCTTTCACTATTTTCAGAAAAAATTAGTGGATTTTGAAAATAAAAATTCGAAAGCATATACAGGGTATGTAATACATAGATAGTACAACTCTGTCTCCAGAGCAATGATTTTTACGTTCTAGCTGACTACTCAACTAACGTATTTTGCTTTGACTCCTTTTTAAATATTTTTTTCACAACTCCCTAAAATGATAATCTATATTTTCGTACCTGCTGTACTATAGTCATATTGTGTCACTGTGATAGTATATAGAGTGGACCCTAATGATTGGGATGTTTATAAGGTATATAAGGTTTATAAGGTATAAGGTATAAGGTATAGGTACTATGTGCATTGTGCATATACGACGATGCTAAAGACAAACGCCCTAATATAATTCGCGTTGTATGACATTTGGTGTTCAGAATGGACATGTCTATTTCAAAAGTGACAACGTATAATCTTTCACGTGTGAAAAGCTTATCTTGAACTATGCAGTCAACGACCTATACGTATTTCCTAAACAAAAAACTGCACTACATAATATATGAGTAGTATTTAATATAAATATAAGCATTAATAAGTAATACGCGCGTACACAGGATGAGTGCGAAACGATACGCACGCGTATCTGCTCTGCAGAGGTCAGTAAAAGCATTAAAAAAATAATATATTATACATACATGCGAAAATGTGTGTGTGTGTGTATGGGCAAGAAAATTAAATTCCTATAATGAAATACCTTAATACCACCAAAGTTCTCGCATAGGTTACATATTAAAATAGTTATGTTATACGGTTGTATATAGTATATTATCATATTAGAATTTCATTCAACACTCAACAGACGATGTTTTTCATTATAAAATACTATGGTAAAAAAAAAATTAGATTATGAAATAATATTACAGTTCAGAGCGCGGTAAGCCATATATTTGATAAATATATACATTGATTATAAATATAAATATGTATAATATTATTATCATATAATATTTATAACCGCGCGATGGTATTATAATAATGGTTTATAGTAAAGACAAATGCAAAAATCGAATATTATCGAAACGGCGAATTGTTTGACCATTTTGATTTTGGCCATCAATGACGATTACAAATTACAGCATACATATTATATTCGAAAAACAGTAAACCGACACGCAACGCACATTGCGAACATGTGCGTATAACTGTATATATATATATATACGTAATCTACGTTTGAGTAATTCGCGGAGTACGAACTTTTTAATGAATATTGTATTAATTATGACGTTTCACATTATTGTTCTAGCCTTGAGACTTATATCGATTTTGTTTTACATTTTTTTTCTTCTAATAAATATTCAATGGTATCGATTATACGAACGCGAAGGTAAATTGCTTGTCAAATTCAATCTAAAAACAATTGTACGTTACACGTGTGTATACATATAGGTGGCAGGTCGCACAGGTATGTCATTTCCAAAAACCATTTACCCCCAAACTAGTTTACCGGATATTTTGACCTCGTAACTCCGTGTCCCGTTATATATATATATATTAAATATACGAGTACTATGTCGATTCATATATACTATATTGCTACATATTATCTATATTATCTATATAATAATATGTGCTTACACAGAAATACTACATTTGCGATCTGAATGAGACAGCTCATTTCCGCTGTGTATTATTACGTCATGTAGTGCATCATATACACATGTATACTTACATGGCATTATTTATATATCTATATATAATATTTGTGTTTCGTGTACCTGCATGCGGCGCGAGCAGCAAACCTAAATAAACGCATTATGAAGATTTTTATATTAGTTTATATATAAAATGTTGAAAGTGTACCTATTATTTTATCTTATTAATTTGCTTGCGTAAACTGTTTGATATAGTATTTGACTAAAACATCATTCCACTTTTTTCAAACATGCTATAGTACCTATAGTACGTAAACTACAATAACAAACGCATATGTCACTCGTACTGAATAATTAATTTTAGAATCTGAACGGAGTGATGGAATCTATTGGTTTTACAATGAAGTGTGTATTTTTTTAAATTTTTTTTTTTTGTGTCTGAAGACACCTTTTTAGTAGTAAAAATGCTTCGATTTTCTTAAACAGCAACTTTTCTGAAAGGAAAGTGAATGTAGATGGTACTTTGGCAAGTCAAAAATCCAACTTTTTCAATACTTTTTTAAAAAATTGAAAAAAAACGATAAAAAAATTACGAAAAAACGGGAAATTTTACGCAAAATCACATTTTTACAAAATACATTTTTTTAAAATGCTTTAACTCAAAAACGAAAAACCGCAACAACTTGAAATTTTTACCAAATCTTTATATTGCCGTTCTCTATACATGGTTAAGTTCTCAAAGTATTTTGACATATTTTGACTTATTTATAAACAATTTAAATTTTCGATTATTGTAAATTTTTTTTTTAATCATCTATAAAATTAAATTGGCTGACCGAAAACTCTTGAAAATTTAATACAAGGTATATATTAAGTTAAAATAATCGTATCTAAATAATATCGGAGATCGTCTCATTCAAATTTTTTTTATAAGTCCATAAAGCTCAAATTTGTATAAAGTGTGTCAAAATCACGATAATTTGCAAGTTATTTTATAGTTGAAAATTCGTAAATTTTTTTCTGTTTATACTTAAGGTTCAAAATTTTAATGCTAGGTTGTCCATAAGTTAATCTTTTAAAATATATAAAAAAAATTTAAAAGAAAAAAATTTATGACTGTTTGAAATTTAAATTTTTACGAAATTGCATTATAATTCAATTTAAATAAAAAATACTATATTATTATAAACACATTTTAGACAAACATATTAACTCCGTTCAGAATCGTTATTCGTATACAATGATATCTATCATTGCATTCAAATTTAACAAATCCATTGTAATAATGACCTATCCTATAAACGAGGTGCACTCCATCCCCAACTGTACAGCAAAGCGAGGCCCATCCGTTCTTTTTTTTAATTAATTTATGTCGGTATCGAATCAAGAATTCGTACGCTAGCCATTTATAATTGTTTAACAGTAGAATAAAACTGTCGTACGAAAAATTACGCGTAAAGAAAATTTTGATTTGCAAGCTTAAAAGTAGGATGCAATTATGCGCCTTTGAAATGTACTTAAATGTAAGTACAGCAGCGTAGCATAATAACTAATAAGATGTGCATGGTATAGTAAGGCATTGTATCCTATACTCTGACAAATTATGATAACACGAGTATAAAACGTAATAAATTATATATATATATTTATATATCTATACATATGCGCATTACGTATATATTATACATGTATACTAGTATACTACTATACTCTATACCTAGGGGATATGGCGAGTTTACGGTTAAAAAAAATTAAATATAAATCTATAAATGTTCCCATTTCTATGTAACCATATAAGCCCTAACTATACTAATCAATATAACACTGTATGTTATAAAATGGTATCAGTGCCAGGTTAGGTTAGGTTAGGTTAAGTTAATTAGGTTTGATTAGGATGAGGTAAAGGGGACAGTTGCCACGACCGAAAATTTATGGTTGCGGCTATAACAGTAATATAATTTAACTATTTTTTGATGACATTACGAGAAGATAAAAATGTAGATCAAAGAAAATGTACAAATTCTACACTAAATACTATACCTACTACATACATATATAGTGGTTAACTATATTAATTATACATATATATTCTTATGTCGTATACATTTCCTAATTCACTAATTTGATATTTTGTTATGTGTGTCGTGGTTATATCAAATAACTGATTTCAAATTGCCAGTACTTTTTCCTATGATTTTTAATTTTTATTGTCTCATATTTAAATGAAATATAATTATTATATATAATTCCTACATAGGTATATAGATGTCCATATACCTATATGTATTAAAAAAAATTGTTATAGTGCGGTGATTGTTATTGCTTAATTTTCTAACAATATAAAAGGGTAGTATGGGCGGCACTATAAAATCTGCCCCTCCTCCCTAGAAGTAATCAACTTATCGTACATGAGTAGCACGGCGTACAGGTAATTTCTTTCGAAGTATTATGATTACGAAGCTAAACCAATAGTTATACTACATAAAAAAATATTACCGTATGGCTTGTCGTTAAAAATAAAAGTTATATAAGTACTGTTTATACGTCTGCGTAGAGTTATATCAAAGTGTGTACTATTTTATCTTTGCAATTTAATAGGTAGTTGGATATTATTTATTAGAAATAATTAATAATAATTTTCCAAATCGCACACTAAAAAGTAATTTAAAACAGCCGTAAATCAAAAGTGTAAAATGCTTCTTTTTAACAAGTATCATGCAATTGAATTTTAGTTCAGAACCTCTGATAGTATGTACCTACAGCGTAAGAAAGTGTAATAAAATCCGTACACTAAAGCACTGGTATTAATGAATAATAACACTATGTTAGCAACAATTAAATTATTTTAACCCTAAAAAAAAATTATTATTTGGGTTTAATAGCTATTTTTCATTGTTTTGGAATTATTTAAGATGAGAAAAAAAGAAATGAAAGCATTAACAATGCGACTGCAAACAGGTCGGTAATTAATAACTTGACCTCACACATCGATATCTTTGTTTTTAATGTTAAAATAATTATAGCATAATTTTTTTATTTAAACAAATGTTTGCATCATTTTATTATTATCACCATGAAGAAAGTAAGTGTATGCCTTAAAATTAATTTTAATAATTAATCAATAAGTTTGCAATAAAATATTATTGTGTTATTTTTTCGTTTATATATATATATATATATATATATATATATAAACGAATATAAACGAATATAAATATATATATATATATATATTTATTTATTTATTTATTTATTTATTTATTTATTTATATATATATAATAACACTAATACGTAGGTAATAGTTTATAAATGATCGGAAAAAACCCCGATTAATCAAATTGATTTCTCAATCAAAATGTTTTAAATATGTATGGTAAGGTCGTTATAGGAAATAAATTATGAATTATTGACAAATTCCAATTGTTAATTTGTTAACTAAATAACTGTGATATAAATAAATATGTGAAAATAAAATAATTGTTTTGGTAGTATAATTACCATGGTGGGTTGAATATTTATTTAAATTTACTATTAAAAAGTTAATACTATATTACATAAGTTTTAATTTATGGGAGTCATAACTCATATAAGGTATATATATAAGCCATTTGTATTATATTTTTTTTCAAGTAATAACCGATGCACATAGGTGGGTACTTACATCAAACATTACATTTTAAATACATGCTTATATATATACTAATTAAAATATAATTGGTGACATTTTATAAATTAAAGCATTTGAACGGTAAACGAATCCAAAAAACTATAGTTCCATAATAAGGGTTCTCAACGTTTAATCTCAAATGAAAAAGAGGAGAGTAACAATTTAAAACGAATTAGATTTATTTTTAGAAATAAAAATAAAAACTGCACAATTCAATGAAAATGTAAAATAAGTATTTATTACCGGATTACATTTAATGCATTTAGTGATTGCATTTTAATTTAATTCGACAGAATTCAAAAATAATTTATTATTATTATTGGTTTTATATAATAAATAACAGCAGTCATTATAATTATCCGGTGTTTTAACGACTTTAACAATTTTATTTTTTAGAGGATGCTTTTTCTTACAGAATATGTAATCCGATAACATACGAATTTAAAAATACCCACCAATATGCATAATGTATCTACTGTAGAATAATAATGCTGTATTCAATATAATATTATTGTGTCTTAAGGACGTAAATGATGGTGGCTGAACTTCTGAACCATATATGATATACGGTATTATTGCTATTCACACAAATGTTCGTGCCATCAATCAGGATTTTAATAATCAACATTTTTACCCTACACAAAAACTGCATTAACGAATTTGTAATGCGACAGTAACACCGTAATATTATACACATATTACTATGTATATGAAATTATTTAGTGTCAAAGAGTCGTGCCGAAGTCCGTAGAAAACATCTTTGAACAACAATATTTTCTATTATTAAATTACAAAAGTCTAAAAGAGCAACAATATTATATAAATTTATACGGAATATGTAGATTAATAATAAATAAATACGAGCACAATCTATCGATGTGACATATGTTTTTTGAAATATTTCATCAGCTATAACGAAAACAACAAAATTATTTTACAGCACTGAAATGGTAATAAACAGTTACATCATCATTTTTTAAAAAACTTTTGTATAATTTTTAATAACTACGATTTTCATCATCAGCACAGTGGTATACTGGTATATGATTATACGAATTCGGGATTCGGATTGCATAATGGAAGTCCATGGTTTATTAGAAACGATAATGATGTATGATTAGATTTTTCAGATGCTCGTTTCTCGGATAATTTCTTGTCGATGCACATATAGACATCAAAACAACATGGAGCAGACTGCAGAGGGGACAATTGCTCCCACGAGAAATATGTGTATGGAACGAAGAGGCCATTCCACCACAGCAAAACACAGGATTTGAATAAAATTCGTATTTATTAATACGTGTTGAATTTTGGCGTGTTCCCGACATGGTATAGGGTAGCAACTCCTTCGACCCAAAAATGATCTTCCTCTTGGGTTTTTTCGACCAAGCGTGAGATCGTGAGCGAGAGAAATGCAATTATTTTTAGGCGAAAAGAGGAAACTATATTATATTATATTTGGTCGAAAAGAGGAAGGTCATTATTGGACGATAAGATTACCGCCTATCTAAAGAATAGACACTCTGGTATGCTATTCGCGGTAAGTAATTGGCATATTGGTACATTTTTTTTTTTTGAAATGAACTATTTTTATTTTAATCGTGTGGTAAATATTTTCAAAAACTATATAAGAAGACTCACGGGTCAGTGGCGACTGATTTTTGTTGGATAACCACCCCCACATGATTTAACGAGAATTTGCGCCCATGATGTACATATGTTAGATATATTATGTGTACCTATACGTATATTAAATGTAGGCACCAACATAACGCGCAAAAGACTTACGGCCACGATCCGGACCGGTGTCGAGGTTTACGGGCACGTTGCTGCTCGACGGTGCAGTTCTCGCAGCCTCCCGCGTCCTTGTCACCGGCAACGGCGGCCGCGTCCACGTCGAACGTCGACCGGTGGTCGCGACACCCGGTGCCGTCGCCGTCCACGCGCTTCCGGCACACCGCGGTTGTCTCCGCGGCAATGCCGCCGCCACCGTTGAACTCGTCTTCGGCGTGACGCACTTTCATGATGGCTCCGGTTGGCCGCCGGCAATGAAACGGAACGCGACGGGGACGACGGGCTCGCTCGCGATGTCACACGTCGTCTTTGGGCGGCGGACACAAGGTTGTGGCGGTTCTCGCGGCCGACGTGCGATTACGACTGCTATAGGTATACGTCTTGCACTATGTGTCCGCGGTGCATCGGTGGACGGCGTGCCGACGACAACTGAACACGATATACGTAAATACTATGTAGTATTCGCACGCGACGAGACACCAACGCCGACACGCACTGTCCGTCCGTCCGTCCGCCCCGCCCCACCGCGGCGCGACGCGCGATGCGCCGTCGAGCGTCCGTTCCCCACCTGCGCCGCTGTGATTGCGGACACGTTCGCGGCGGCATTGCCCCTTTGAAATTATGCGTGCGGCCGTGGAGTACGACGAAACGGACGACGGGCGCGCGGAACGGGGTCAAGTTGGGAATAAAATAGTGAACCGCGCGGCTCCGGTTGATATATTTTTTGGAAAAGTTTCACGGGCGTATTTTTATGTATTTTTTTTTTTTTCAAACAGCGCGAGAATATACACGGGAAAAATACCGAGAAAATCTTCGGTTTTCGAAAAGATTATAATACAATGCCCCTTGATCAACCTTCCCGATCCTCACACGTACCACCGCCGGAAACTAAATTTGTGTTTAAGTACAACAGTTGCCTATTTCAAGTCCAATTATAGTTGCACATTTTGGTCAGTTTTACTTCGAGTTTTTGAAAAATTATATGTGTGTATGTGTGTGTCCCCGGACATTAGATACAAAATATTATTTTGCTCTAGAACTTCAAAATAACTTCTGCATCATCACCACTGATACAAGTTTACAAGCAGTAAGTCGGTTGTATTCGATATAATATGATATTTACAAACGAATCTGTCTATAAGAAAAATAAGTCTCTCAAAACGGCATCTTGCACACTCGCGATTTATTTGACGACTCAAGACGATACAGATAATCTCTCTTCTACACCCCATAGTTAACTGTAATATTGTAATCATCAAGTACATATTATATTTGAATATATTATATTAGAATTACATTTGATCTAAACTTGCGGTAGTTGAACAAAGTCGGAATAAAGGAGGAAAGGCACCACATATTTCAATTCGCATATTCGTTTGTCATGTCCAAAATATTATTATCAGATAAGAGGCATCGAGTGAAGCTTCGAAAATAGATAATAAAATAATGGATAGGTCACGTATATATCGGTATAAGGGGTCGACTGCCAGAATGGGGAATATAGAAAAACTGCTTTCGTTTGTCGTTCTCACTCTTCCAAGGGGAATAATCACTTATCAGTAATCATATTTACAATGATAATAGATACAAATACGGAAGACAACGGGTAGATCCTTTGGAACCTCAATTTTTTTTCAGTGTTCATTCTAGTATGATAAACTCTCATGGGCCATGTATTATCCATTATTTTATCATCTATACGGTCACAACACAATACACATGTCCTTTATTTATCATTCATGCAAATTATATTCCTATGTTTTGTTTTTCTGTTAAATTACAATACCTTACTTTACGTGTGAACGGGAGCCGGAACATTTTATTTTTTTTTCCAAACAGCGGTCCATTACAGGCTGTATAGCACACGGTGCCTCAGTCCACGGCTACTGAAGCAAGCCCGACTCGCGATTGTGATGAAGATAGATAACAGTGTTATTAGAAATAACTGACAAAACGATGTGTGTATGTAACAAAACCGAACAGAACACTATAATTATAATATTATACATTGTACCACTGCACATATACATATACGATTTATTATTATTATTATTATTATTATTATTATTATTATTATTATTATTATTATTATTATTATTATTATTATTATTATTATTATTATTATTATTATTATTATTATTATTATTATTATTATATTCACGCGCACGCGGTGACGAATCGTTGGGCTCGCAAGTTTTTATGATACTGTATTATAATATAAAAAAATATTATGATCGTTGGTACATATTATGCTGGCGTTACGTAATCACACTGCTTTAAAAGACCTTCGGATTTGCGCAACGGCGACGGTGCGCCCGGGGTAGAGACGGTCGCGTTTTCGGCGGTTATCGTTGTATATAAAAATAATACATAATATAATATATTATAATATTATTACGGTTATCGTGAAGTATATTATATAGCTGGTGGACGAAATTATAAATACATTATGGAGTACGATAAACTGACCTTCTTTCCGACGGGCTCGATCCTCGACCGCGGTCGTCCGTCGTCACCGCGGTGCAACAACTTGACGGTCGTTTCTTCTTCTTCATCTCGACCCGTCCCAACGACGACGATAATATTACTATTATGTGAAACGTGCCGCTGCGTTTCGCGAAAACGGTTTATTATTTACCGCGCGAATGTTATATACTATTATTATTATTATATACTATTATATCGCGTTGCACTAAAACATTATATTAACACCGTTATTTAACTTTCCACTGCCGTATCTAAAACATGTAATAATAATGATGCGCGTACATCAAGTATAATTAAATATTTTTAGAAAATCATCGGACTGCAGCTGCAGCACTCGGCACGGCTAAGAAGTTAACGGGAGCGATAACATGCACGCGGTCACAGACGCGACGTTATGACTGTTTAGTACGGGATGAGCTGCAGCAAATTACACGGACCGCGGTCCACGCCGCTGCTGCGTTGCGCGCGTGCATAAATTACACATGATTATATTGTGTTGTGTTATTGTCTCGCGATACGCGTCACGGCATCAGTCACGGTGAACACGGGCAGTGACGAGCCGACGACGAGTTATTCGTTCGCGTACGTGTGGACTTGCACCTCGACGCCCGCGGCTGACATCGTCGTCATCGTCGCGCCGTCGTCACCACCATCGTTGCCTCCAAAGCCAATGCCTCCCGGACCCGGGTGTCCTTGCCAGAAAAATTCAAATACCACAAAACCTTTCACGCCGCCACTAGCCCCTCCTATCCTCCTTTCTCCCGTGTGCTGCTAACCCCATCGGGTGGTCGAAGATATTTGATTTCTCTCTATTTTTGTCTCTATTCATCTCTCTCTCCGATTAACTTTTGAATATATATTCGTGTACGCATGAGTATGTATGTGTGTATCCCCTGTAAAGTCTGTAATCCCCTGACTACCATCATCACTATGACACTATAATACCACCGCACTGGAGGAGTTATTTTCGTAAACAATTTGAGCGTATCACGTACATAATATGTCCAGTTGTACCTACCTAAAATATCCAACGGTATATTACAATCCTGCATACGATGTACCGCGATAACGTTGCGATCGGTTTTGCTGTTTTGGTCAGTTGTAACTATAACATACATACTATAACACTATAACATAATATTATAATCTATACATCTCAAGTTCTGAAATCATTTTTTATTGGTCGATATTTGTGAAAATGTATACTATACCGTGGATTAAATATACCAATATACACCAAAACTACACTACACGACTGTACTAAATATACATGGTATATAGTATAGTTTCCACGAGAGTTATATCTATACGAAGAATATAAAAGCGTGTACTGCTGCAGTTAGTCACAGTAAAATCTATAGACTATAGTTATATATTCATCAATTATACCATTTATACCTAGGCTCCTGTACATTTTTTTGGAATAATTATTCAGTTTTCAATAGGGTATAAAGTCATCCGTTTTAATAATTTACTTTAATAATATTATACTATATCGTATACTCGAAAGCAAAACTACATAGGCTACTCTTCAGCGTTACATTTTTTTTTAGGGCCATAGGATATTATTGATCTCACGAAAAATTTTGAACTCGATTGTACAACAAGTGTAATTTGCTATTAATTCAGGAAAATGTATTGTACTGCAAAGGTAAAAGAATAGGTATAACGGGAATATTTGACAGTCTGAAAGGATTTCTATATGTTTTTCATGTATAATATATACGTAATATATGTATATCTATCCGGAGTGCATGCGTGCACAAGACATAACGAAAGCTGAAGAGAAACGGATGGAGGGGGTAGAAATGTGTCCGTGAGATGGTTAACTCAGTTAGCTGCGACGCTTGCCTTTATGGTTTGCGGTTAGTCAGCATCACTCTACATTCAACAAGGTCCTCGGATATAAAATATAGCATAATATATAGGTAAAATATACAGGTCACGAGCACGTAGGAGAGTATATTATTATCATAAACAACTAACGTTCCTCGAAAATATTGATTTTTTTCTAAATCAAAAGTACCTATATAGGTGACAGTATCACAGTATAACAAACAGTTTCCTATCTATTATTAACTGTAGGTACTTATATTGCTTGCACCTACATTCAATTTTGAATTTTCAAATTGCAATGCATCATGCAATTATTATACAATAAGTTATACAGTAATTATTATAATAGGTCCCCCATATAAATGACAAGATTACATAAATGAAATAAAGAGGTATATTAGTGATTTGGGCGAACGTATTTAGGTTCAAATACTCGAATAAATACGTAGTACTATCATTGCAAGAAACAACTGTTTTCATACAGCTATAGTCTAAAATTCAAGAATAAATTTTAGGGTAGCCTAAAGCTATTAGTGTTTTTCCGTTATTTTATAAGACCCATTCATTAAATAATAGTACTTGTTTAATCAATAACATACAGCTATATATTATATGTTAGAACATGTTTAAAGGAAATACACAGACATATGCGGCAACAAGGTATATGTAATTACATGAATCTAAATCAAACATTAAAGAATATCGATTCATCAAGAGGTATATATATATTTATTTTTATTATATATTAATGATATTTATTCGCATAAAAAAAAAGTCAACCACGAAAATATAAGTATTTTATAATCTTACGCGTTAGTTATAACAAGATTATATAAAGGTATGTCAATGAGAATGGAGAAAAAAATATATTCCACGTAGGTAAAATTATAAATAAGGCTATTTTTTCTTAATAAACAGGAATGTTTGTGGAATTTTACTCGATAAAAAAACATTTATATACCACACCATATGCTTATTTAAACATTACAAACCAATGTTTTTAAAGTAAAGTGTAAATATATCATGTATACAAAAAAATCAGTTCACAGTAATATACCTTGAACAATGATTAACTTTATCTCGATGTTAATACAGTAATAATAATTCAAGGGCCCAACATCTAATTTTTGTTTTTAACAATAATTATAAAAAATATGTACAAATTAATTTTATACAATCCAGCAGTTGGTGTGATAAAAAAATCAAATAACTAGTTTTCAAATAACCCGTCTCCGGCTCTTAAAGAAAAAAACCGAAAGTAAAAAACGGATGGGCCTCGCTTTGCTGTACAGTTGAGGGTGGAGTGTACCTCGTTTATAGGATAGGTCATTATTACAATGAATTTGTTAAATTTGAATGCAATGATAGATATCATTGTATACGAATAACGATTCTGAACGGAATTAATATGTTTATCTAAAATGGGCCTATAATAATGTAGTATTTTATATTTAAATTTAAATATAATGTAATAGTATGCAATTTCGTAAAAATTTAAATTTCAAACAATCATAAAATTTTTAAAACCTTTAAGTCCGGTAGAAATTTTTTTATATATTTTTGAAGATTAGCTTATGGACAAAGTAGTGTTAAAATTTTGAACTTTTATTTACAAAATAACTTGCAAATTATCGTGATTTTGAGACATTTTATGCAAATTTGAGCTTTATGGGCTTATAAAAAAAATTTGAGTAAAACAATCTCCGATATTTTTTAGTTACGATAAGTTAAACTTATTATAAACCTTGTATTAAATTTTCAAGAGTTTTCGGCCAGCCAATTAAATTGCATAGATGATTCAAAACATTTTTTTTACAAAAATCAAAAATTTAAATTGTCCATAAATAAGTCAAAATATGTTAAAATACTTTGAAAATATAACCACGTATAGAGAATGCCAATATAAAGATTTGGTAAAAATTTCAAGTTGTTGCGGTTTTTCGTTTTTGAGTTAGAGCATTTAAAAAAATGTATTTTGTAAAAACGTGATTTTGCGTAAAATTTCCCATTTTTTCGTAATTTTTTTATCGTTTTTTTCGATTTTTTAAAAAAGTATTGAAAAAGTTGGATTTTTGACTTACCCAAGTACCATATACATTCACTTTCCTTTCAGAAAAGTTGCTGTTTAAGCAAATCGAAGCATTTTTACTGCCAAAAAAGGTGTCGTTAGACACAAAAAAAAACACATATCATAGTAAAATCAATAGATTCCATCACTCCGTTCAGAATCTAATAGTGAATTTATAACTCTGAAAAATGGCTTATGACAGTAATGAAACGTATATACAATAAAATATTGATAAAATGTAAGGATAGATCGTGGAATCACGAGGGACGAGGACAGTGGTAATCTTGCTTGTATAGATTTCTGACCTACTAAAAAAGTATAAAAAAAACAGGGATATAAACGAATGACGCCATTTCGAGTTAAGCAAATTTCCCGCTTTATTCGTAATAAAATCATCCAGACTAAAATGAATTTACATTTGAACTTTGTATGTATGTAGATGTTTTTCGCTAAAACTGTTGTCATGGCCAAAGCTTTGTTAAATGTCGTTGCGGAGCATATTGTATCTCCTACAAAAGGGTATAGTTAATAAAATGAGAGCGTAAAAATTTTCAAACAATTTTAATTTAATATTTTAATTTGAATTTACTTTTTTTCAGTCGACTAAATATAATATATCTACATAAGGAATAAATATTTTCTAGTCAAACAGTTTTGTTTTTGTAAAATTATGAATTCGAAAATGGATCTAGGCACAGTATAATAAAACGCGACGTGTGTTCAAATAATGACGTTATATCAGAAGATGTCATAAATGATATCATGATAAAAATTATAAAACGACAAATTGATGGATTATAAACTAGGATTATGACTTAATTTATAATGTAATATTAAATCTTTTCTTTTTGGAAAATCCATTGTACTGATCATATCCGTACTTACGCACAGGCTTAAGCGCTTATCCACATCAAAACGGACCATAATGACATAACTTCTCTTTAAAAAAAATTAATAAATTTTTATAATTTTTATAATACTTCAGATGCATTGTTAGTTCAAGTAGGGCTGCGTAATTATTTGTTGCTGATAATTTTTTCCGATTATTTACAACCACCAGCCAATTACCTAATATATTTGATTAAAGAGTATAATTTAAAACATTATAAAATCAACCTTTATAAACCTATATACGTATTATAATAGTTATTCGCAACGCAATAAAAGTCCGTCTCGTCATTCGCCCGTCATTAGCGGCTTACATATACACACACGAAATAAAAACGATCGGTGATGCTATGTACAATCATTGATTATATATTATATTATAGTAATATAATATAATTAATGGTACAATACATAATTATTTTGATAAAATATAGTTCCAAGGAAATAATTAGATTATCGATTTGGATAAAGTAAAAAGTACAAAAACACAATAAGTATTACATGAAGATTTTTTTTTTAAAATTACACCAACAGAATTGTTTCTGTTTGAAATGACAAAAATCGAAAAATAATTCTCAGTACAACTAAGTAATTTATTTTACTATGGTTATACATGAAAATTGTGATGATTCTATAAATTTATGATCAGACAAATTTTTTGGGAGTGGGAATTGATTTTTATTCGAAAAGAGTAATAGGTAAGAAAAATATAAAAATTAGAATACCGTTTGTTTAATTGTAATAATTTCCTAAGTGTTCAATTTCGATAGACATTTTGTACCTAGATACTTGTTTTAGTCGAACAATTCTGGGCAAAAAGGAGTGTTAAGAACTGACAACATACAGTTACACAGACACACACACACAGACACACATCCACATTCCACATACATGTACACACACCGTCTCGAATGATAAAAATAAGACGTATCGCCGTACAGGTGTATTTTATTTATTATTTAGAAAACAACGTAAATAATATTAATTGTGTAGACCAGCGTACGTGGTGGTAGAAAAAAAAAAAAAAAACGAGAAATGCGAAAACTGTTTGTACGAGCGCAGCAGCAGCAGTAGTAGCAGCGGCAATAGGAAAACGATCGCGAACTTGCGACACGTTCGCTTTTTGTTGCCGATAGATAGCGTTGACGGGAAGCTGGTTTAGCGCGGTCCAGTGATCGCGGCGCGCAGTTCCTCGACTTTATGACTTCTGTCGAACCCACCCCTACGCGCGGTTTTCCCGGATGGTTTTCGATGCGCGACCGATACGTCGGTACGGTCGACTCGCGTACGGCGGCTGTACACAGCGGTTGACACGATTTCGTATCTATGAATGGGGTAGTGTGGTCGCGCGGAACACACGGGTATATAAGCGTTGTCGACCCAGTAGTACAGTTGCATCAGTAGTGGTTACAACTTAACCATTACATATTCATATGATGAAGCAACTTAATGATCTATACTGATTATCATACGTTGCACCAATGGGAACTTCTCCAGAGGATCCCATTGGAATTCTGATGCCTCTTCAAACTACTGATGCCAATTATTAAATTCCACAAAAAATCCGTCTGTTATACGAAGATGGGTTTTTTTTTAAAATATTTATAAGAAATTATCAACTTTCAATTCTGAGTATCCACTTGCCATAAATAAATAAATCAAATGTGTAAAAGTAATAATTTCAAATTAAATTCCACTTTTCAATGTATAAGAGCTCTAAATTAAAATTAATGTTGTTGACCTAAATATTATCAGAACTTCGGACCGCACTAATTGTACTCAATAGTGTACTCCGGATTTTGTTAATAAAATATTTATTGGGTTTTTTTTTTTTAATTAGATCTGCAAACTGTTAAATGTTTTATTTATTATTTCAATTCTGTCATTTCATATGCTCGAACACAATTAAAAGTGTTGCAAATACTACATAATATATGCGCTAGCGAATTAAAATTTGTGTTATGCACAATATTAACTGGCTAAATACGATTTTTATGTAATGTGATACAAATTTATATTACATTTCCAATACTCAATGCACATTAGGTGGATAATCATATAGTACAGAATTAATAATATTATCAGTTATCACTAGTGAGCTATATTGAATAATTATTATTTTACGAATTAATTAAACTTAATCAATGGCAAAGGTATATTTTATTGTGTATGTACTATGTAGGTATTCTTGTATAAATTAGCCACGACTTTTCCTGACATCGAATGAAATACTACTTTAAAAATATTTGTACCTTATTTATTATTTTATTTATTTGGATAATAAACAACATAAATTGTATGTATACAATCACATTAAAATCACAGATCACCAATAAACCCGTACTTAATTATATCTAATAACTAATAAGTAATAAATTAATAATAATAATGGATTTCAACTGCATCACAGTGTGATACTATAATATACACCAGTTGCGGATCTAGATTTTTTTTTGTTTTGGGGGGGGGGCCTCAAAATTGATCACCTTAATTTTGTAAGCACAATATGTAGGATTTGATGTTAGGTCTTCAAATAAAATATAACTCAAATTTTTCCAATATGATAGATTTAAAAAAGATTATAAATATATTATATTATCCGAAAACGGACGGCGTCGGAACCAGTCTGAATAATGACTTATAATCATTATGACAATTACCAAAGGAGGGCCGGACTTCTCGCCCCCCCCTTGAATCTGGCAATATATCTATGCCTATGCGGCTATGCATAGAACATAACTATACTTATCTTATATGACATAATGTCCCATAATAAATTAATATTAAAAATAATTATGTATCATTTTTTATAGTATTGTAGCTGTACTCTTGAAAAGTAAAGCAATCTTATACCTAATTCTAATAATTTTATAGGGTGGTTTTCAGATTTCAACATTTAAGACACACTAGATATATCTGCATATTATATACATTAGATACAATCGTGAAGTTAATAATTGTGCTTGATTTAGTGGTGGTTTTAACCAAACTTCAATTGTGTTCTAGTTTTATGTCTATAGTAGTATAATACAAGTATACTAGTATAGTATATTCTATATACATATTATTTATGATACTCATGTTTTATATAAGGAAATTAGAGAAATCGTTAAACTTGTAGTGTAGTACCTATCTAATTACTAATATTACTTGAATAGTATAGGTATAGCATTTAGAAAAACGAGGTATAAACGAAAGAAATCCGGAATCCTGTCCATTAGCAATTTTATAATAATAAGTTTTCGAAGTATGTACTTACCTAGTTTACGGTCTTATAAAAATAATAATTCTAAAATATTGTATTTTTTCATGAATAATTTATATCGATAAGAAAATATGGTAACTATTCTTTGGATGTTCACGAATTTATAATATGGATGAGTTATTAATTATTACTTATTCTTATTAGTAATCCTTTTAAATGTATATGGTATTGCTTACTTTCACGATAGCACCGCTGGTGTAATGGTATCATGCAAGATTCCCATTCTTGTGATCCGGGTTCGATTCCCGGGCGGTGCACTTTTTTTACCTTTTTTCCCATTCCTTCAGTAATGTGCCCGTTACTGCCGTCGTCATGACGTCATGTAAATTGCTGACATTTTGTAAAATTACAGTAATATTATTCATATCTTAAGTGTCATAAACGTCAAGTGTCTGAATAACTCAATAATATTAAACCGCGGCTATTTCGATAATGATTACGTACATAGCATTGATTATAAATTTAGGTATAACATACAAAGATTATTTATTTAATGTATTCTACCGGACACTGGTTCAAAAAGTTCAAAACATTTTTAACACTACATTTCATTATTTTTAACATATCTACTTATTATCTGTGACCTGTGTCATATAGTCTTTATGGGTGGCACATGTATTTTAAAATCGTAATCGCGAATACCATTCAAATGATGAACTCTCAAAAATATACTATTTGTCCAAGCGTAGATTGTTATTTAAACGAAATGAAAACTGTTACTTTGTTGAACAAGAACGATTTGCCCACAAGTTCTTCAAATCGCTATATTTCCTATGCCTATACTATTATTCATACTCAACTAATTTCATTTTGGATTTGAGTAGGTACATTATAAAGGCTCTGAACCCAATTAATATCATTATTATGAGTATCAATTATCCGTCATAAACAGACTTTGAACTATTTTTTTTTTTTAGGATTGGTAATATATATTAATGAACAACATTATCATAAAACAACATTATCATTAAACAACATAATCTACTGATTAAAAACTGTGTGTATGATTAAAAGAAATAAATTTAATACAGTTAAGTGAATGCTATTTTTCCCTTATAGTTCCCTTATGGCCTTATAGCATCCTACATCGTGATGCAATTATGCCGAGGATAATATTAAATATTTAATAGGTACAACTACACTGCAGGATGAGAAGTGGAAAATTGCTGTGACGAGCAAAATATGCTAATTTGGCCCAGTGATACAGTTTCGTCAATGAGCTAATTGCCTTTAAAGCCTTTGCAATGGGGTAGGTAATGTGATAAAAGTAATTAAATATTTGTTTTCAAAATTCAACTAAAATGGAAAATAAATAAAACGGTTTGATAACGAATTTGGATTGTTTGTAGTGTTTATATATTATATATATTTGTGGTACCACCTCTTCCCACTTCCTCAGAAATCCTACTGCTGACGCCACTGCGAGTTACGACGCTGGCCAAATAGTACCATGAAATATTATGTAATGTTTAAAAGTATATAGCATATAGGTAGAAATGTAGAATGTAGGTACTTATGTATAGTAAAAAACGTTTTAAGCATACACGTTTGCAGTAGAGAAATAGCACCTATAAAAATATTATTATATTACAATACCTATAATTGGAAAGCGACGTGCATGTTATCTCCTCGCCGATTCCCCTGCTCCGTCGCACTCGCCACGGTATTCCGGTCATTCGGTTCCACATAGTATTTAACTTCACGGCCTATACGCGTACACCGACACACGCGATTACGACGACGAACCGATAGATAAACGTCATTGAAACTTACACACGAGCTACCGCACAATCATAGAATACAACACTAATAAAATATAGTAATAATATTATATAGTATACCTACCTATAAACGCCTTGTGTGTAAGCGCACACAAAAGCAGTGCGGCGGCGGCAGTAGCGCGCGAAAAACACTTCGCCAAAGCGCACCAATGCAGTGCGGCAGCGGCGCGATCTGTTTTATTTTTATTTTTAACTATTTTTACTATTTTGATTAATAGTAATTAGTACCTAGTGATTAGTGTTTTTGATTAGACATTTTTATATTTGTTTGTTTATTTTATTTTATTTCAATACTATTAAAATTGTAAATATTTAAAATATTAAAATATCCAATCACTGCACTGCATCGATATGGGCATTCCCATAAGATAACGTGTGTTCTATTTTAAATGTGGCACTGCATGCAGTGCGCGCCGCAACTGCATTGGTGTGCGCCAGGCCTAAAGTGCGATAGTGCGAATATGAGTGCGTGCGCTCAAAATACGTGTATTCTCTTCTCTTTTTTCTTCTTTTTATTACTATAATATTATGGTATATTATCAGCGACGTATAAATGGCATAACAAACACTGTGTTATATTTTAAACGTACACGTATGCGACAGCGAGTGCAAACAGGTTACGTTCGATCTCAGATTCTCAGCTCTATAATAGTATTATATGATATGATATAGCATGCATTTATAATACGGATATATCAGCTGCGGCACTCATAAACGGGATGGAATTTCTTATTCGATTATGACATCGACGATCATCTATATTGTACGCACCGCAGGATTAGCCGAAAACTTGTCGTGGAAAGGAAATTATTATTCCTTGGTCCCGCACGCGATTCCATCGTATCTTTTTCTATCCGTGGCGATTCTATTGTTTAGACTTATATATTATAAATTTATACTTATATCTTGCTATCCGATTATTTGCATTCTGAAGCGAAGGTGTATGTATAAAAGACGTCATTCGAAAGTGCGCACACGCCGAAATGTACGAGCGACGGACGATTGTATAATAATTTGTCGTCAAAAATAAGAGCACTCGTAAGGATTCGCCAATTATTACCACAACAACAGCTGATGACCGTCGCCCATCTGTCCGGACGACGAATTTGACTAACTCCCGTGCGTGAAATTGGCCACGCCACAGTTGTTGCAGTATTCGATTTCATATAATATATAACGTCAACAGCTTCCAACAAAACTTTGAAATTTGTCCCGATTTATTTATCTCATTTACATCCCAGATAATACAGACTGCACATAATATGAGTAGCATAGTCCTTAACCATCCGTCCTTAATAATACGTAATAAAGGCGTATTTATAGTTTATACAACTTTTATGAGATTAGTTGAATAACACGGATCATTTCTCGCCTGCAGGTCAACCCTATCATATAATCATATGACGTATATAATGAAGTATACTATACTAGTATACTGTACTTATTATACCTCATTGATTTATCGAAAATGTTTACGTATTTCACTTGGCATATTTCCGACGACGCCATAACAATTTAACGATGATAATAATAAGGTTTATTTTACTAATAAAAACTTTTTTACGCAATCCATGATTTATTATTCCAAATAATTCACGAGGAAAATAACCAAAATTAAACATTGAGTGTCCTATTGAAATAAAGGGAAGAAGTTACCTAAAATTATATTCACTATTTGGAGTTCCATTGTAGGTACTATTATTAAGCCAAAATGATTGCACTGTATTATACAAAATAAAATAATAAGAATCATGTGGTACATATACTGCAGTAGTGCAGTGACTTCGGTGTTTATAAACAGCAATTTGGGAACCCTAAAAAATTCATAGTACTGCAGTTAATGACTATAATATAAATGCAATATGTTCGTTCATCAAATATAACTATATAAGTTAATCTAAAAGTAAATTAACTACGTATTTATTAATATTTTTTACAATTATTCAAACATTTAGTAAATAAAATTTATTGTGGCTATAATACTGTTATTCGTATAATTATAGAACTGATAGCATCACGAGTCCACGACCCTCATTACAATATCATATACAGGGGTTTAAAGTTTCAAATTTTTTTTTTTTATAGAGATTCTGCAATCTGTATAACATTACAACATTCAGAAATAATTTACAATGAGCGAAACTAATTATTTTTACCATGAACGGTCATTAAGACGAAAATGTAATACAGATTCGAATCAATCTACCGTAATATGAAATGTTTGTGTTGATTAAAACGCATTGTGGTGTATAGTGTATAATGTATATATAATATGTATACAATACAGTATACGAATATGTACAGTATTATTGAAATGGTACATTATAATAATTATATTACTAAACCAATCAAGGTTATTGTCCATTTAAAGCAATTAATTATAATTTTATGTTATCAGAACAATATAACTTATTCTGTGAATTGTGTAAAATAATATTATATACTATACTTCTCGCATCTACGTTCCTATGTATAAACATCATTATTGATATTACTATACTAAATAGTTAAATAATCCAATTGTCAAGTACTTGAGTGTAAATATTCAAAGCTATACGTTTTACATCAAATATGATTGCCTCTAATGCCAATGCGTTATAATATACGTGCATACAAGTACAAGAATTTTGAATTAATTTTTTCCACCAGAGATTGATTTATGCGTGATAATTGATTGTGTGTGTAAATCATGTGACAAACGAAAATATCTCCTCATGACATGAAAATTTTGTTATTTAAATTAAATGTTTTAAAATGTATTATACATCTAATTAAATCTAATGAGCTTATATTATATTTCATGCTGCATGCTGCAGTACAGCGTATAGTTAAATACGAATCCGGAATCATAATATTGTTGGAAAGTATAGTGAAGTTGAACTGTTGAAGGTTGGTTACAAAATTATTATCTTGGTTGGTTTACTTATATACTACATATGCATATATATGTAATATGTATAGCATTATAACTACTCGATAAATTATGCAAAAAATATGTGTGTATAACTTTATAAAATAGGTTATAAATCAGGGAAATCTCGAAAAAAACATAAAATGCAAACGAAATAATTAATGTATAAATGTATTAAACTATCAAGTGTTGATGGAGAGTTTGTGTTGCGCATTTGAAAACTGACGCATTAAAAACATGTTTTAAACAATGCAAATAAAACATAAGAAAATTTAAACGATGTATTTTTCTTGAAGACAAAAACAAAAATGAATACCCGTTGTCTACAGCAGGGGTCTCCAAACTTTTTTATTCAAAGGCCACAAAAAATATCAAATGCTCTTAGCGGGCCAAAAGTTTATTAACACATATAATTTTTAATTTTATGAAAATATAGGTATACAAATATAAGTTTACTTTAAATCTTTTTTTAACTATTGTCTACAATATACTTAAATATAATTGGTATAAATTTAAATAAATATAATATATACATTAAAATTTTAATAATTTTTGAAATAATTTTTTTTTTTTTAATGAGAAGTATGAAATTGATGTTTTTTTTGCTAATATTTGATCGAATTGAGGTTGTATGTTACTAGTTCCAATTTTCAAAATTGACTCCAAGTGTTTGTCAGTCATGGCCGATCTATATTTTGATTTGATGTATTTCATTTTGGAAAAAGTTTGT